>MU184696.1:105833-136131 GCA_016904865.1 Pissodes strobi | reverse complement strand
CCCTCCGCTCGCTACTGAGGCTCAAAGAACAGGAACTAGCCAAAACTAACCCAAGGCATGCCCAAAATGAAGAAAAAATACTTTTTTTTTAGTAGAAATACTACCTGTGAATAGTATATCGTCAATAGGAAATGAGTCGTTGTTGGAAATGATATTAGATTCCTCTGTCGTAGTGGTTTTTTGAAGTGAAAACTTCTTTTGGGTGCGTTTGGCGATATTTTTTTTGCGGGGGTTGAATGAGACCGAGCCGTCACGCATCACGTGTCATGCTCGGGTATGTAGCGTAACGCTCCTTCTACTGGCATGTTCCCGTATATGTAGAGGGCTTAAATTTTCAGGGGATGTAGCCGGGGTAAAAGGGAGATCCTGGACGAAAACGGGACCCCATACCTATCCCCGTTTGACCAGGAGAGGGGGGAGAAGGAAAAAGTTAAATAATTAATTTCGGGAGAACGGGAAAAGGTACGGGGTCGAAATTTGTATGGTAGATGCGTCCTATAGGGGGCCACCTTAGGCCGTACGGGGGGGGACCGGGGCTTTAATTTAAGGGGGAATTTTGGGGGGAAACCCGTTTTTCGCCCGTATCTCTGCAACGAAGGCTCGGATCGAAATTCTGACAAACGATGACCCCGCTTATTGAAGTTTTCACTTCTGTCGTGCGGTCTTAAGCACACACCAAATTTTTTATTTTCTTTTTCTTGTTTTTGGGCATGCCTTAGGTTAGTTTTGGTTAGTTCCTGTTTGTTGAGTGCCCGTAGCGAGCGGAGGGCCATACGTGAAGTGAAATATTACTTTAATGATAAAAACTTTGGGTTAAGAGCCGATTTATAGTGGATATACACCACCTTACATATATTCCCGCGTATATATTCCACTGCCCACCATTCAAAACATATTACAACAATAATATCAAACGATGATTGCCGAATGTAAACTGCTACGTTAGCTACGTAGAGTCAAGTCCAGAGCACTTCCAGACAACTCATTGCACCGCAGACATCGGTAAACTGAACGCTGATTAGTTACCCTGCTAGATCTAGCTCTAAGTGTTTTTTTTTGTGGGGTGGTGTAAACTGAATACTGAACGTACTCTAGGGAAAACTGACAGTTCCGATTCAATGTTGACATTCCAAATATATGACTCACTTCACTCTTCACATCCGGCAACTGTCAGTGCTAGGTGACAACAGCTAATATAAATAAATAATTTCCAATATTTCCATTTTGAAATCTCTATTATAAGTCAGAAATATGTCTAACGAGGTAGAAGAAACCATGAAAAGAATCCAGTCGCATAAAGGAGTGGTTGGAACCATTGTGGTAAACTCTGAAGGTATCCCGATAAAAACAACTTTGGACAATACTACCACAGTACAGTATGCAGGGCTTATCAGCTCCTTGGCTGATAAAGCAAGAAGTGTGGTAAGGGATTTGGACCCTTCCAATGATCTTACCTTTTTGAGGATTCGATCCAAAAAGCACGAGATCATGGTTGCCCCTGATAAGGAATTTATATTGATTGTAGTTCAGAATCCTACAGACTAGAAAGTTAATAAAAGCAGTGATACACTTAAGGTTTGACAATGTATATTTCTTTCAGCTGCAAAAACGGTGCTGAAAATGTTTGTCAGTGAATATCTATGCACCCTACGTTATTTTTTGAAGATGTGCAGTGGGAATCAAAATTGAAAGTTTTCTTATACATTCAGTTAATAACACAGTCTCATATTTGTTAACATTACATATTTTTATTATAATATATGCGCATATGCATAGAAAGCTAATGTATTCAATAACTATTGTTTTAATTTATTAAATTTTTATTTCTACTTTATGTTGTTTCTAAATTACTTTACATCCTGTTGCGATTATACATTTACATCGCAGATTGGGAGATGCGAATTTGCAACATAAAGAAAATACAACTGACACATAGAAGGAGCTACCACCTATTCATGTTTTAATGTTCCTTCATAATTTTTTGTTATGTGATGGTGAAATACAATGTAAAGATGTAAAGGTATGTTACAGAAATTATATCGTTTAACTACTGTATTTTACATTATACATTTAACTAGAATTTTTTGAATGGTGCATGCTATTGTTATATCTTAAAGTTTTATCTTACAGAGTGAATTTCAATTAACTCATAATTCATTTAATGTTGATTTATTTTCTCAAAATAATAAAGGATCGAGAAAAGCAGAAAATCTACTAAGTTATAGCCTAAGCTGACAAAGCAACTGAAATAAAAAACTTTTAATAAATTAAGTACGAGTATAAACACAACATCACGGTATCAAAGTAAACAAAATTATCACTGTAAGTTGTAGGTTGATACCAACTCTAACCTAATAAGCTAAAAATTTGCAAAATGTGTGTGGAAAAAAGGGTGATACAAATCTCTCTAAAGCAATAAGCTAAAAAAAAAACAAGGAATAATCTCCTTTACACTTGAAGGTAGAAGGTTTCCTCCAAGAACTTATTTATTTGCAAATTATTTCTAAATATCTTTCTACTTTGTTCCTGCACATTCCAGTGGTAGATAATTAAATCTTTCCCTACTAAAAATTTTTAGATTGCATAAGAGTTAGAACTGATAGAAAAATGCTAAATTATGCATTATATTGTTTCTATAATTTTTCTGTATTAAACAAGCTGAGTGTAAAGTTTCAGTTAAATTCAGATTTTCAATTAGTTATTACTTTTACTATCTCAAAATTACCTTATAGTTAATTTTTCTCTAAATGCAGCCATACATAGAACTTTTTTAGGGCAGGATATCGGCAAAAAAGAAACTGAAGAAGTTACATTTCAATGAATATTAATACACATCATATATAGTCTATTTTTTTTATTACTTTACTTAAATAGTCAAAAGTTTTACAATGGTTTATAAATTTTAAAACATTATTATGTCAAATGGTGCCACTTGGCACGATGAACACAATAGAAAATTGGAAAAGGGCGCAAGTCAAAATGCCACATTTAAAATACATTGTTGAGATTTAATAATAATCATATCTATTAACAATTATATTTAGGTGTATCTTAATACAATTATAATCTATAAATTAGGTGTATGGACCTTATATTTCCTTTATTCAAAAAATCTGATGTGTTTTGATAGTTACTCCTGTTATTAAGTCGATATTGACGTGATTTGTTTTAGTCATAAGGTAGTTTAAGTACTCCCAGTGGCGGACATATCACCGGGCAGTTCGGTGCGCCGCCCTGGGGCCCAAGGTTCAGAAGGGCCCCACGAGGCCTTAACTTAGTTTGAAAATATACAAGGGGTAGGGCCCCATAAATATCTTTTGCCCTGAGGTCCACGCGTCCCTAGATCCGCCGCTGAGTACTCCTATATATATATGGTAAGTTATTTTGGTTTTTTGTCATGATGTAGTCGATAATACGATATATTGTTTAAATATTGATATCCCAAACTGCCATATACAACCAATGCTGACACAAATATATATCACTTTCTACATTTCTGAAATTACACGATGAGCTGTTCCATTGCACACTTTTTACACACCACCTGCACTATAATATATTGAAAAATCAGGAAGAAAGAATACATTTATTGACATATGATTTTGAGAAATGGGTCAAATCTTAAGGGTCAACCCCAAACCTTTGTCATCTCTATTTTGAAATGCGGCATTTCGTCACAGCTTATACCGTACCGAATATAAGCTGTGATTTCGTCCCACTCTTTTCACATGTGCTAATTTTAAATACAATATTTTTCATGTACGCTTGGACTGCGCGATTTTTTAGAGTAAATACAATATTAACGAAGAATAGCTACTTAGTCTCCTTATATTAAGCTAAAAAAGCATTTAAAATGTCACAAGTAAGTTATTATAAAATTATAAAAAATAACAAAATATACATGAACTAGTCATAAACACAATAATTAATAAAAAAACTTTCAGTGTTCCAATTCAAACTTTCTTTACAAAATCTAAAATTACTTAAAAATAAACGATCAACGAAATAGAATTTGTCGTTATGTAGTCGAGTAAAACGGTTAATTTACCTATCTATCTGTGATTTTTTATATAAACTTATTATTGTAATAAAACTTAAACTCACATATAAAAAAAAATTGCTCAAGAGTTGGTATAGTATCTATTTCATGATCTCAAAAATACTAGTTGTACTAGACAGTTTTATACAGTGCGCCAATTTTTTTGACCATATTGACATCATTCGTACTATAATTTCCTCAAATCTCAGTATCTCAGACATGATGCGTCACGAAGATCTAGATATTTTGGACAGTCAGATTTCAGGTTCATTCTTTTGAAGTAAAATATTTCCCTGAATCATCAACAAATTTGAGGATTGTCATAAGCGTTCGCTCTTTGCAAAGTTGTTATAATGCTTTGCGTAGGTGTTAAATATAAAATTAGGCCTAAAAAATACTACATACAGGGCGACATAAAATTCATCATAGGGGGAGACAAGAACATACCAGCTGACGAATTAAACCTAGCGTTCATATAGTCGCTGGCATTATAAGATTGTGATGCCATGGAGTTGTATACTTGTGAATTCATATTATTGGGTGAGAAGTCCGCAGGGAAAAACACCTGCTGATTATGCGATCCCCCCATGTGGCCGAAAGCAGGGGAAATTGGTGTGACGTTCGGAGGAGGAGGTACGGGGAACGGCGATATATTCGAGGATTTCCTAGTGTGGGGTAATATTTGACTTGGAACTGTGAGGAACTTTATTTGAGGACTGTTAGGGAATGGACTCAAGATAATATAAGGGAAATTGGGATGGGGGCTGCATATCTGAGCGGCGGGATAAACTTTGGCACTTTGCGCGTTAGTGTTCTCCGTGGGCTTCAGCTGTAGCACGTTTCTGAGCTGCTGATTCTGGATTTCGTTTTGGATGAACTCCTGCTGATTTGCTGCCGAAGAAGCCAATTGCTGAGCTAGCCTGTGGTCGACGGTGTGGATGAATTTAATTTGATTACGGATGGTTGCTATGTCCACGGCTGTGTGTCCAAGGCAGTTCTGGATTTTCGTGTCCACTTTATGCTTGAGAAGCGTTGATATGGCTGCGTCGTTTTCCATTGCGTGAGCGAACATAAATGGGGTGATATCTAGAAACAATATAATGGATCAGTAGATGTGGTATTATAGGAATTTTCTAGCGCAAAGTTTCTAATTTTCCTTGAACATTTTAGATTTGTTATTGCGTCTGGTCTGGTTCCCAGAGAAACAATAATAAACTATTATGCAATATAAATTGAGAAAAACTATTTTAATTTAGGTAAAATATAAAGCAATAAGCAATAAAAACGTTGACTTTTAGAAACTAATTGAGAAGATAAAGAACAAAAATAAGGACCGCTAAATGCACCCAAGCTTATTCAATGGTGTATTGGATGAGCTAAGAAACATGGACGTTGTAACAACGCGTTCTAGGAGCAATACAACAAGTTTTCAGATTCTTATTTTTGTTATTTTGTTTTATTTATTTATTAACGGGCATTGCCCAATTTCACAAAAAAAAAACAAAGTAATCTTAACTAACGCACAGTTACATATTTATAACAATAATAAATCAGTTTAAATAATAAGAGAAGTGGATATAAATTGTGAGATTTGTAGCAAAATTAGAGACTTCAAAATATAGTATGTAATTGTTTCAAGAAAACCGATCGGTTTGAAAAGAAATCAAGCGTGGGATGCTCATTGGTCAGTCTACCTGACCTTGATATAAAAGCATTTAGGCCATAGTTAGTTCTATAATCGGGTATCGAGAAGGTATTCTTCAAACGCGTTTCCCTGGAAGGCACATGTAGCCCCATTCTATCAAGCAAAAGAGGACAGTTATATTTATTATGTAATAAGTTATAAAGCACTTTAAGGTCTTTTAGGTTCCTGCGTTTTTCAAGCATCAAAGTATGAATATTCGATTCTAGCTGATGATATGTTAATTGAAGGGTGTTAAGTTTGAAGACCATGTATTTAAGAAACTAATGTTGAACCCTCTCAATTTTCGGAATGTGAACATTATAGCAAGGATTCCAGACACAGGAGGAGCATTCGAGATGGGTTCTTATTAATGAGCAATATAGATGATTAATTGCATTAGCATATTTGTGAACTCACTAGTAATGCGCTTTATAAATCCAAGGAGCTGAAGAGATTTAGTAATGGTGTTCCGAATGTGAGGAACAAAAGTGAACCTTGAGTCCATAATCAAACCAAGATCCTTAATTTCGGAAACATTAGTAAGCATATTATTTTCTATTGAATAAGGTTGTTCAATTTCCCACCTTGACCTGAAAAAAGTGATTGAGTAACACTTTGAAGCATTCAGCTCCACACCATTTTTTTTTGCACCACGCAGCTAACCTGTCCAAGTCAGACTGAAGCTTTAGGCAATCATGCAGTGATGATATTTTCATAAACAGTTTTAAATCGTCAGCAAAAAGAAGGAACTGACTGTGCTCAAAATGCGACCCCAGGTCGTTGATCAACAAATTAAAGAGAAGGGGACTCAAGTGAGACCCTTAGGGAACTCCAGATGGGATCCATATATGCTCCCGAACTGAAAATTATTGAATCTAACGATCTGGGAGCGCCCAGTCAAGTCACTTCGTATCCAGGACAGCAACGGACCACCAACTCCCAGACTCCCCAGCTTAGATAAAAGAACAGCATGGTTGACCCTGTCGGAAAATGTAAAATTATAAATAAGCGTTGATACATGATATTACGGTCTCCCAAAAATAAAATTAGTTCCTAATTTGGTAATTTTAAACAAATATCCTACTTTCTATCAAAATTAGAAACTTATGTGAATTGCCTCCTTCAGGTATCCTTAATTTTTGGCGGGCACTTTGCGAAGTGTGCAAATTTACAAAGTGTTCAATTGATTGATTATTTATAAAGTTCATTTGGTGTGGGAATGCATGCCGAATTTTATACCCGTATAACTAAATACTTGGCCTTTATATTGGATTATGTATGGTCTAATGTTGCCAAGAGTCCTGTTGAGTGCTCTTTATTTATTTATTTATTTTTATTTTATTTTTGTTTTTATTTATCAACGGGCAGCCCAATTACAATTAATGCTAAACTATAAATTCATAACAGGATGATAAATTCATAATAGTATCTATGGTTACAATACAAAAAGTTATCAGTCCATAAAATTACAGAGATCATATATTGCTTAGATAAGATCGCCTAGTAATTAGTCAAGCCAAGAGTGCTCGAGACTTGACGCAGGAATGAGTCAAAGGTTGCAAAGAAGTCCATGTCATCATATTGACTGATTGGCCAGTCTGGCAGCTCTTGATATGAAGTTGTTCAGTCCATAATTGGTGCGATGAGTAGGGTAATGAAAACTAACTGTAGATCTGGTAGGTCTAAATGGAACATATGAATATTAATTTTATTGAGCAAAGAAGGTGCAGCAGCTCTACCATGCAGAATATTGTAAAAAGTAATTAGGTCTCTCCTCTTATGACGCATAGTAATGGGTGGCATATTTAACAAAGCAAGTAAATCTGCATCGTTGTAATTGTCCAAAATGTTTAATTTGAAAGCAATCTGCTTTAAAAATTTATCTTCAACATGACGCAAGGACCCAATATGCACACCATAGAAAGGCGACCATACACAGGATGCATACTCAAGATGGGGACGGAAAAGAGAGCAGTATAAGGCGGTAATCCCAGTGAAATCTTGTGTGCTTCTTTTAATAAAGCCAAGCATCTGAAATGCCTTGTTAACTACATTATTTAAGTGATCAGAAAGTTGTGGAGTTGCACCCAATGTGACACCCAGGTCCTTGATGAAGGGTACATTCTCATGACAATGCTGGCCAATCTTGTATTTACATCTGATAGGGGATCTGGACCGAGACAACTTAATAGCTTTACATTTGGAAGCATTCAGATTCATCCCATTTTTTGTACACCAATCCAACAAATTAATTAGCTCATATTGAAGTTTATCACAATCATTGGGAGATTTAATCAGACAGCTCAACTTTAAGTCATCAGCAAACAGCAAAAAAAGGGAAGAGAAAAAACATTCATGAATATCATTTATAAAAATGTTAACCAGAAGAGGCCCAAGATGCGAGCCTTGTGGAACTCCTGAAGGATCAAGAATTGTTTTGGAAAGAAAGTTACCAATTTTTACTGTCTGTCTACGACCAGACAAGTAGCTGCCAAACCAGGAAATCATTGGTTCATCAACCCCAATCACTCTGAGCTTATGGACCAACATGCCATGTGATACCCTGTCGAACGCCTTGGAGAAATCTGTGTAAATTATATCAACTTGGTATCCTTTCTCCAGGGAGTCAAACAAGAAATCTACATAAGTTAATAGGTTCAGCTCAGTAGATCTGCAGGATCTAAACCCAAATTGCTGACCGATAAGATGAGGATCGAGTAAAGGAGTTAAAAAGTCACAAACCAGACTCTCAAACACTTTAGGTATCACACTGAGGATGCTAATAGGACGATAATTAGTAACAAGAGATTTATCACCATCTTTAAATATGGGTTTAAGAAAACTTTCTTTCCAGTAATCTGGAAAAACACTGGTTTGAAGGGAACAATTAAATATGTGATACAATGGCCTGGAGAGGTTAAAACTGCATTTCTTTAAGAACAAAGAAGGTCAGTGCCTGGGCCCTTATTAATATCAAGAGAAGAGAGCTTGGTGTATATTTCAGATATCAAAATTCTATGTATACTGGATGTAGATAATTCATGATCAGGCACATGGAGATTACAGTGTGAATAAACTGTGGAAAAATAATCTGCAAACAAATTTGCAATATCGTTGCCTGAGCTACAAGACTTGTCAAGATATTTAAGTTCATTAGCGAAAGCACTATTTTTCCTTTTATTGTTAACAAATGACCAGAATTTTTTTATGGTGATATAGCCATTTCAGTAGACTGAATATATTGTGAATAGCATTCCCGAGTCAAATCCTTGCACAATTGCCTAAGCCTAGAAAACTCCCAATAGTCACCCAAAGAACCAGTTGACTTATATTTTTTGTGTAATTTTTTCTTTAAGATAATACAATTTTTTAGATCTTGAGAGAACCATATTGGGAACTTTCTGGCCGAAAACTTTTTTAATGGTACAAATCTATCTATAGATAGAAAATAATTTCATATAAAATATTTAACATGGTACTGAGATTTGCATCCCTAAACAACATATCCCAATTGAACTGGTCTAGAAATGAAGAAATATCCTGATAGTTTGCAGACCTGAAATCTCTGTAGCAACCATCAAACTCAAGTCCGGGCCCATCATAGGTCAGGTTACATTTAATGCTAATGGAGAGTGGTGGATGAACGACTGGAGGAACCAAAAAAAGAGTCTGCTAGTATAACTTCTGCTGAGTGGTCATGTGTCAAAAAAGATCCAAAAGGCTATTGTGTATTGTCACTTGATGATTACATTGGAAAAGATTGTGGAAACTGCAAACATTAGACCTAATCTGGATGCAAGACCCTTCCTGTAGTGGTGCTACACCTGCAGTTGCAACAGAGCTAATAGGACCATTTTGCCAGCTAGCATGAGGCAAATTAAAATCCCCAACTATATGTAGGTCTAAATTGGGCATCATTAGTCCAAGAGAGTCAATAGTCTCAAAGAAGGTGGTATACAATTGGGCCGGAGAGTCGGGATATGCTCATTTATTCATCAACATCTCAAGTAATTAATAAGTAATTATTACATTTGCGCTAACATAAAATTGTCCGTTTAGCCTCACTCTTAAAATGATCCTTTGAACTACTACACAATGTTTGTTTACATTAGCTGAGATCCTATTTATGGGGCTGAACAGCAAGTACCACGTTCTACAGTGAGGTATGTGGAAAAGTCTTTTATTTCGTGTTGGGTGACTAGGAATGTGAAATTGAAAGAGTTCCAGGCACTCAGGGCTTTTTATGAACCATTGATAATATTAAAAGCAAAATAGGCATCAAAGTATTTCCTTCTACAGGATAACGAAGTCAATCCTAGGTATGACGCAAAGTTTGTACTTTGCAAATTTAATAAACTTATTGTATCATTGTACTTGTTCGAGTCTATTTATGTGGATCTGATAATACGGAGATCAGACTTTGATAGAGAATTCTAGAATAGATGTAACAAGTGACATATACACCAGTAAAATTCCTGCAAGACCCCTTAATTCTATTTGCCCTTCCTACAATAATTTCGAAATGTAAAGTACATGCATCAATTTAGTGTCCAAGTAAACACCGAGATCTTTGATTATAGATACTTCTTAACTGAAATATCATTTATATGATATTAAACAGGTAGTCTACATAGAAACCTGCCAATAAGCCTCATGAAACAGCATTTATCAATATTGAGAAGCCATCCATACACAGATCACTCTGTAAAACTAATACATCCTGAATGGAAGATACTTGACAGAATAATTTCATGTCATCACCAAATATTTAGAAATAAACTGAAAATAAACAACCCCAAATGAGATCCCTGAGGTACACCAAAGGATGAACAGAAAAGTACTGACAGATAACCATCAATTTTCACCTCCTGCTTTCTGTTGGATAAGTATGATTCCAACCAAGAGAGTAAAGATCCGGAGACCCCATAACATGCCAAGTTTGAGAGTAACACCCTGTGGCCTGTGGTTAACCTTGTCGAAAGCCTTACTGAAATAAGTATATAGCATGGGTTCCACCATTTTCTTCAAATATTTTATTAATAAAGTTTGTAAAGAGAAACAAATTTGTATCTGCAGACCTACCAGAATTAAAACCATGCTGTTGACTTAGAATTATGTTAGAAAAAGTATACGAGAATAAGAATAGAATAATAAGAATAAGAATAAGAATAATTTTATTAATGATAAGTA
This sequence comes from Pissodes strobi, assembly GCA_016904865.1. Classification (NCBI taxonomy): domain Eukaryota; kingdom Metazoa; phylum Arthropoda; class Insecta; order Coleoptera; family Curculionidae; genus Pissodes; species Pissodes strobi. The sequence continues at coordinate 125,218 of MU184696.1, read as the reverse complement.
CAAAATACCTTTACAATCGTCAATATTGTCAATAATTCTTTTTTACAATTGTTAATAGAAATTCTAAATAGATAAAAGCTAAAAGCTATTAGTTGGGAAGAACACAACAAATTACAAATACATAGACCAAATCTAAAGATTTAAAATAAACTATTTCTATACACGAAGATATATCACAACATATTAGACAAAATCCTGATCACCAACATCACAAATTTAGGAAATCGTTATAATTGTAAAGCCTCTCAACGTAACGCTCAAACAACAGTGGTATTGCAGAGATAATTTTAATTGGCCTATAGCTACTCACATCCCCTTTGTTACCAGATTTGTGGCTAGGAGTTAGGTAGGATAGTTTCCAGACTTCTGGAAAAAGACCAGTAGCAAGGGATTGCGAGAAAATATGCACTAGAGGAAGATAGAGGGTGCGAGAGCATGATTTCAGAACGAGATTTGGGATGCCATCAGGACCAGGCCCCTTACTTATATCAACCTCAGACAACAACTTTTTTGGTAGGTCACTGGCAGTTAATGGGATATTAGGGATAATATCATTCTCACTCAAAATAGATACATTATTTGATAGTCTTTTCGGATTGTACACAGATGAAAAAAACTCCGCAAAAGACTTTACGTTGGAAGTAACGGAGCTTTCAGTATTCTTTTTGTATTAGTTAGAGCCCTGCATTGGTTGCGCAGCATACTGACAAAACCATAATCAGCAATACAATTTGACAGCTTGAAAATTTTGTGTGCTCTTTTCTTTTCAAGTATTTTATTCTTTAAGGTATTTGAAAACTAGACAGGAAAACGTTTTCCAAAGCGGCGCGGCGCCGTCTTAGAAGTACAAACATATTGAAACAGAATATAAATTACCGGCAGAAATATTCATGTCAGCATCTAAAATTCAGAGCCAGTAAAAATTAAGAATGTAATCGTTAATCATGCAAAAGTCGCTTTTTCAAAGTCATAACAGACACAATCTGCAGGGCTCAAATATGCCCTCTCACTCTGAGGTAAAGAAAGCTCAAAAGCCGGATGGTAAGGATCACAAATCAATAAACTACCGCCTGTAGCGATTGAGTGAGGCTCAAAATTAGCAAGACATAAGTGTTGGGGAGACACCCCAACAAGTGTATTAACTTGTCATTTTTCACCGGATAAGTTGGTGATAATACCCTGTATATATGTAGCATGAATGAGTCATGATTGATCCACAAATAGATTTATTTCACCCCGGGTACAACCCAATTTGTGCATTTAAATTAGCATACGCCAGTTCTTCAAAACCCCTTAGTCCAAACCTGGACGGACGATCCCTTAGTTCGAGCCTGTACACTAGTACTGTCGGTTAATAGATTACAATACAGCCAACTTTCACACGTAATGGAAATCGTTCTTAATCGTTTTCAATTCAATATATTTTTGTCTCAATCAGAATTGTGAAAATAGTCTGTCAAAGAAAGAAGATGTTTTCCCCCTCTCAGATAAAAACCGACGCGTAGCTTTCCCGCGTTGTTGTCCCTCCCGAAATTGTAAGAAAGATCATATTTCAGTTCAGTAAAAACGTTCGCTCGAATAGCAGTAAAACGTGCTGTTCTCCTCTGGCCAAAGGTCGAATTCCTTTTTGCGTCAATTTTTCTCCTTTTGCATGCATAGATTTTAGAGAATATCTAGTGCACCTCAGATATCTTTGTTCAAAATTGGATAAAAACCTCCTTTGGGCTGTTAACCCAATTTTTCAAAGCAAGAAACGACGTAGCGTCTCTTTCCCCCTTTAGTTGAAGAGAATCCATAAAATGGCGGCACCGAATTGATAGCTCAAGTGGTCCATGTACATACAAGTTAATTCAAGGATTCAAAGTGGAATCCCTAGCTGATTAGAGTGAAGTAAAGCATTGGAGATTAAGGTATTTTGTACGAAAGAAATGTGATAGATTGAATTGAAAGTCAGAAAGGACAAACATATTTCAGTTTTAAATTGCATAACCAAGACTGTTTTAGAATTTAGTTAATAATTAGGAAACCTTTTGTAACATTAGTTGTATGCTTGAATGAACGAATGATTGGAAGTTTTAGTCTAAGAATTGTATATAATTCCTCAATTCCTCTGACCACCCTATAGTAATACAGTTTATTAAAAGTGGTTAATTGAGATACCACACCCGTTTAAGCAATAATAAAATTACTTGTTTATCCCGACCAATAAGTCTAGAATAGCATATAACATTGGTTATATCATTATATTGGGATAGACCCAAATACGTGGTAGTGTCACACAATACGGCATCCCTAATAGATCTTACATTTCCCGGTAATAAACTTAAGAAATCTTCATTTAAAGCCCAAGTTATGCGTGAGATATTATAATCGCCTATGACGAATACATTGTCAAATAATTCACAAGCTTGTGTTTATTTATTTACTAATTTATTCATATATAATGAATTGCCATAAGATACTTGATATTTGACCTAAAACTAATATAAACTTAACAATATATACATATTTTCAAATAAATACCTATATACTACCGACTAAGGTGGTATCTAACAAGCGTCCACCTAAACCTAAGAGAATTAAATAATTTTTGTTTTAACACTGCACTTTTAATGTTCTTTGGCTTCATGCAGTCCCTGCTGGTAGGGGGGAGCATCCTAGGGTTCTAGTCCTTGTCCTGGTTCTTTAAAGCATCACCTCGTGGGTCATGTAGATCTTCCTGAATGGCATTTCCTCTATGGTCATCCTTCCTATGTTCCTGGTTAGTTCCTGCGTCCTCATCGTGTACCTGCAGAATTTCGTCGCTGTCTCCTGTATTCTCTGTTCTAGCGGGACGGCTTCTCTGTACAGCTGTCTCGTCGTCTTGAAATCCTCCCATCTGTAATTCATAAACGTCCTTAGCAGTTTAAATTTCAGCGTGAGTAGCTTCTCTATGTTAGTCTTTGCTGCGGAGCTCCAAACCGGCGGCGGCGCGACGTACATGCCATCACGTAGGTAGAGTCTGATCTTGATGTCCTTGTACAGTCTTATATTGCCTCATGATGTCGGGGTATACTGCCCTCGCTGCCAATCCTGCTCTTTTCCTGGTGATCTGCAAATGGTCCTTGAACGTCAGCTTCACGTCCAGCGTGACTTCTAGGTACTTAACGGTGTCGGTGTCCTCTATCCGTGTCTTGTTGATCATTATATGTGTCCTTTCTCTCCTGTATTTTTGGTTGAAGTCGATCAGTTCTCGTTGATCTTCAGCTTCCACTTCTTGAAGTATTTCGCTATCTGCCTGACATGTTGCTATTCTCTGCGTGGACGCTATCTGCTGGGTTGATGATGTATTGACCGCTACGTCATCCGCAAAGAATTCTATTTGGTTGTTCTGCTTCCTTGGTACATCATTGATGTATATGTTGAACAGCGTCGGCAACATCACGCTTCCTTGAGGGAGTCCATGCCTTATTGTCCGTGTCCTTAGATCTGTCCCGTTGATCAGCGTTGTTGTGGTTCTGTCCTTTAGGTAGTTCATGATGATTCTCATGATGTCCGGTCTTATCCCTGCTCCGTGCATCTTGGTGGCCATGGCCTCCCTTCCTAAGCCTTCTCCAGATCCAAAAGTGCCGCTGTTGCGGTTTTCCTGGTGTTGTTTGCTGTCATGGGATGGCCCATACCCTCGCAAACATGGCTGTTGCTTTCCCTCGTTGAAATCCGAACTGCTTTGGTATGATGGTTCCTAGTGTTTGGAGCTCCGCGTTGATCCTTTTGTTGAACACTCTTTCGAAGACCTTCCCAAGGGTGGGCAGCAGGGAGATGGGTCGGTACGATGAGGTTTGGCTCCTGTCATTTCCTGGTCTGGCGATGACGATGATCCTGGCAATTTTGCATGTCCTCGGGCAGTAGTGTAGTTTGATCGAGGCATTCATGATGTATGTTAGCTGGACAAAAGCTTTATTTGGCAGAAAATTGGCCTCCTTCATGACTATTCCGTCCGGTCCTGGCACTTTATACGGTCTGGCCCTGCTTATGATCGTCCTTAGCTCTCTGGGGCTCGTGACTATTCTTCTCGGGTCCTGCAGTGGCAGCGCTGCGATTTCGTCCGTCGTTTTGTCATGTCATCTGATAGATTCTCCGTCAAGCTGCTGATATTGGCGAAGTATTTCATAAATTCCTCCGCCTTTTCTGTCTTGTCCGTGATGATGCAAGCTTGTGTTACCGATTTGAAATGCAACTCATAGTACGTCACATTCATAGAGGGAGGAATATGCACACAACCTATACACCAGGTTCCCAACTGTCACAGACACTCACACCTCTTCCACTCCAGGGTTGTTGAAAGTTGGACGACGAGATTTAAATACGTTATTAACGGCGAGAAGAACACCACCACCACGAGTTTTGGTACTATTATCAGAGTTTCTGTCAGTCCGGTAAACCATGCAACGCATGTCAAGAAACTCAGAGTCACTAATCGTATCATCCAACCAAGTCTTAGTTAGGGCTATTAGACCGTACGATTCAGCAAGAATTGCACACAGAAAGTCACTAAGTTTTGTTTCTAGACCTCTAACATTCTTGTCCAAAAGCGTTGCATCTTCTAGTGATGCTGACCCATCCCTCCTCCGGGCTGAAAATTTCCAGTTCCGTTATTGGTTCTAAATGGGCAACGGGGACGAAACTCTTTTACCAGCAGGCCAGAGGTTCGGGTCAAGTAATCCCCTGAGAATTGACTCCTTGACGCCACTCTTGAAAGACGCCACATGCTCATTCTTATCACGAACAAAGCATTTTACATCATAAATCAGCATCTGATCCTTGACATGCCCCAGTATATTCTCTTTAGTAATGTTAGGGTCGCATCTATCAAGATACAGCCATAGACGTCTTTCGGCAGCTGTAAGACTGCCACTGCCATTTCCACTTGTACCTATAATTAGCTGTTGACTATCCCTCTGGAAAGATGAACCTGCAAAATCCTGGATGGACTTTCCCTTTAATGATGATGTTTACTTTCTGGATAAGATGAAATCTCAGCCAAAATATTTTTGAATCTTCCTGAACCTGAAAGTGGTGTCTTAGGGATGCTATCAATCATTCTTTTCTTGGAGGAAGTTTTCCATAATTTTTAAAGCAAGCTAGGGTAGTAGTGTTTAAGGAGGATGATGAATGCTTACCTTCAAATTACTGACCATTATCCTTATTGCCGACTCAATCTAACACTGTAGAAAGGCTGATGAAAGGTGAGAATGGTGAGCTTTCTAGAAAAACATAGATTGCTTTCTCCATTCCAGTTTGGTTTTGGGCAGTCGAGAAGAACTGATGATGCCATAATTCATGTCTTGGGTGAGCCATACTTTAAGTTAAATGATGGATAAGAGGTCGTGGAAGTTTCTTGTGATTTAACAGGAGCTTTTGACTGACATAATGCAGCGGAAACTTGAAGTCTACGGCTTTAGCGAAAACATCCTGGACTGGCTTAGGTCATATCTAACTGAGAGAAACCAGAGCGTCTGCTTTCAGGGTAATACATGAGGGGGGTCAGTTTGGGGGATCCCGGGATCCCTTCTCGGGCCTTTGTTGTTTTTATTGTATGTGAACGATCTACCGCTTAGTATTAGAGGCGGCAAATGTTTATCTTTTGCTGATGACAACACAATTGTTTGGCATCATAAGAATCCCACGATACTTGAAAATATTATGAACGATAACCTAATTAGAATTAAGAAATGGTGTAACTGTAATGAATTGGCATTTAATGTATCAAAGATAGTATTTTAAATTGATTTCATTTAAAAAAGCATTTGAAATTGGATTAATTTAAACGGGCAACAGAACCCTTGATAGTTATCTACTGGTTTTATAGAACCTAGATCCAGATTAGAAGTTTAGGGGCTTTCGCTATTTGCCTCCACATTGCGACTTTTTCAGATATATTATGTCTGACCTTAACAAGTCATTAAGAGTCCCCGTCTGCCCCATCAGGCGCCATAGGATAGTTGCTAGATCCTCCATATATCTGGGAGCTCTTATTGGCTTTTCTTCTCCAAACGTAAAGACCCGTAGTCTCGACTTTTCCTGACAGAACATGCACAGCGGTTCTTCTATTATTGCGACACCTTCCGCTTGGAATATCGTCGCATATTTGCCTAACCTCAGTGACATACCCTTCCGCTTGGAATATGGTCGCATCTTTGCCTAAGCTCAGTGAGATTCATGTCTTTGGCTTGACTTCGTATATATCGGCACCTGAACCTTCGTCGGTCTTTGATCCGTCTGTCTGGAGAGTTATGCCTGCAATCATAGCAGGTCCTTTCTTTCATGCATCTATATTTGGGAATTATGCTATCTGCTAATATTCCCATGATAAACGTAGTCTATCTCGTTCATTCTGCTTGTGGGTGCTTGTCCTCTGGACAGTCTGCACACGACATCTATCTTCGCTCTGCATATATATGTGGCAGGTTAATGGGATCCCTAATGCAGCTGTTGGAGTGATCCTTATGGCACCAGTGGCACTCAGGCAAGCGTGCCTTTGGATATCAGTATGCCGACGTACCAGTCCAGCCTGTTGTGTCTTTAACCACCAAACCACTGGATCTAATGACTCGGCATAAAGCAATGTGGTCATTTTTAGTTGCATCCTTCGCACATCCTTCTACACAGATTGAAGGCTAGTATGTTTTTTGTGTAGGTGTTGATTTCATTTTAGCTTATGGTCAAAGATGACTCCTAAGTATTTTCCCTCTTGTGCAAATGACATCTCTACAGTAGTGATGCCCTAAGTCCTTCCGGTGTCCTTTGATGGTGTGCGAAGGTTCACTGTCAGTCCTCTCTTCTTATACCACCTGCTGATAATGTTTAGAGCTAGTTGTGTAAGCTCGATGACTGTCCATGCGAATCTGCCTTTTGCAATAAATGTAAGGCCGTCGGCGTATCCTAAGCAATAGGCAATGGAGACCTTTGGACCTTAGCCTTATTATCAGCATCAGTAGAATAAGGGGTGGCCTCTAGCGCAACCAATCTCTATAGAGGCTCCCACATCCACATCCATGGCGAGTTCACCCTCGAGGCCCTCCCTCGGAGAGCTCTCTCCTGGAGCTGCTGGCTCCTCCTCGTGTTCCGCCCCCGGTGCGGCCAGGATTACCATTATCTGTACCGCCAGGCAGAACAGAGGAGAGAGCCCCTAGACGTAATGGTGTCAGAGGACCTATCGTCCACTCCAGTCACGATCCTGGAGCCTTTCTCCACAGCTTATTCAATAACCAGCTACTCATCTCTATCGAAATCGGAAAGTTGGAGTATCGGGCACTGCGCATACCTGAAAGTGCCCTGAGCGGTTCAGTTCCACGGTCTCGTGATTTTTCAGGCAATGTAATGACACGAAGCGAACTGAATATTCCCTTCAAAATCCACAACAAATTCGTCCGAAGCTACGGCTATCGCCCTAAAAAGACCGGAAATTTCGAATTTTTATACAATTTTGCCATTTAAAATCGTTTTCAAACGAATTTTAGACGATAAAACATCGTATTTTAAATTAAACGAACTGTCAAAAGTATTATTCAGATGCCCAGACGTTTAGAAAAATATTAAGTCAAGGCCCTCTTCTAAAATTTTCATTTGACTTTCTCAAATCAAAGGATGCGGCCGCAAGATGAGTAGCTGGTTATTGAATAAGCTGTGCTTTCTCTTCCGTCGTCCTCTTCCAGACTCCAGAGTCGGCAGTCCAAACCATTCTGGACCTCAAGGCAGCGGACTATCGCCTCATTGGAGACGTCCGCCCCCAGTCCAGGAATCCAGACCGCCGCCCTCCTGAGCCTCAACCCTTGCGGGTCCACCTCAACCAGAGGTTAGTGACTCCCTAGGGCCTGACGTTGATCAGCTCCCTACAGATCCACCCCCTGGTCAGGATATGTCCCCGCCACACCCTGATCAACGGGGGAGCTATAGCTCTCATCATTATGCTGAGGCTTACTCAGCGATTGAGGGTCCCGATGAACCTCAGCACGTCCTCGGGAGAAAGGTTTGTTTCCTGCCCTCCAAGGCCAACCAGGATCCTCGATCCTTCCGCCGTGACCCATAGGAGGTATTGCGTGACCACCTGAGCGTATGACGGCGGGGCCCCTTGTGTGGAGCCACTCGCAGTCTTACTACCTTCCACGGGTCCCGCTCTTTTAAGACCCATCTTTTGCTGGTCTTGCCCGGGTGCTTCCTGATTGGCCCCTGAGCCGACCTTTCTTTTCCTCTTCCCACCCGCCGTTTCTGGAGTGCCCGCCTACGGAGCCCTCCTTGTGGGCTTCTCCTATTTGCTCTAGCTGTTAGTGTTGTTTCGCTAATTGTTAATATAATAACCCTTTTAGATTTTCTTATTTCCTTATTGTACTGAGGAAGTTTAACTTTATATTTAGTATTATTTAGTCTAGCCCTGGTCGAGATTTGCTTTGTTAAGTAATTTTCTCACCCCCACTTCAAAGGGCCTCCAGGTGCTTGTTTCACCAGATTGTTTTATCATCTTGTTGCGTTGTTTTTTTTTCAGAGCAGTTCTTGGTTATTCTGCTTATAGATGTGTATTAATTTTCATTAGAAAACATTTGAAATTTGGATTTCTAAACGAAGTTCTACACCGTTTGACATTTACCATCTGGTTTTATGGAACTGGATCTCGTACGTACGAAATTTGGATATTCTTTAAAGGAAGCTTTATACGACCAACGGGACACTTGATATTTATCTATTGGATGTATGGAACCAGAGCTCATGCGCAATAAAACCAATTTTCCCTTTTTTTCTTTGTGGACCTGCTATTAATTTTCATTAAAAAAACATTTAAAATTTGGATAGTGTAAATGAAGTTCTATACGGAAACCAACATTTGATATTTATCTGTTTAAATTGGAACCTTAATAGTGCTTCGCGAAAATCGGTTTAAATTTTGTGCGCAATTTATCAACAATGTCAACTGTCACTATGCCGTCATTAAAACGTTTTCAATATGTCATCCATCCTAAATCTCAGAAAATTACGGTTTTTGCTATCGAAACAGAACGGACAGAAATTGTTTGGACTTGCGAAAAGTTTTAGTAACCAAAACAACTATGACTATGATCTGGTGGTAATTGGTGGAGGATCCGGAGGATTAGCAGCCGCAAAAGAAGCATCTACGCTAGGAGCAAGGGTTGCCGTTGTAGACTACGTAACCCCAACACCTTCTGGCACTACTTGGGGACTAGGGGGCACCTGCGTCAATGTAGGTTGCATACCCAAAAAGCTAATGCACCAAGCTGCCCTTCTGGGCGAAGCAATCCACGACGCGAAGAGCTATGGATGGCAGGTCGACAGCAAAATCAGTCATAGCTGGGAAAGCCTTAGAGGTGCCGTACAAGCCCATGTCAAATCGGTGAATTGGGTAACCCGAGTGGAATTAAGGGACAAGAAAGTTAAATATATAAACGGGTTGGGAAGTTTTGAAGATCCCCGCACCCTACACGTAGCGACGAAACCATCAGGCGAATTCAATTTAACCGCGAAATATTTCTTGATTGCTGTTGGAGGACGACCAAGATACCCTAACGTACCAGGGGCCTTGGAATACGGCATCACCAGTGACGATATATTTAGCTTAGAGAAATCACCAGGGAAAACCGTAATAATTGGAGCCGGATATGTAGGTTTGGAATGCGCTGGGATGTTGAATGTCTTGGGTTGCGACACAACGGTGATGGTACGTTCGGTACCACTGAGAGGTTTTGATCAGCAGATGGCCGCGATAGTGACTGCCGAGATGCAAAGCAAAGGTGTCAAGTTTCTTCCTAAGTGCTTGCCGAAGATGGTTGTCAAACTCAGGACCGGGAAGCTAAAGGTTGTGTGGACAGACAAAGCTGAACAAACTTCATCTGCAGAGTTCGACACGGTAATGCTCGCTATTGGCAGACGAGCTTTAACTAAGGAACTTCAGCTTGAAAGGGCTGGAGTAAGAACAGCTGAAGATGGAGACAAAATCGAAACCGTCAACGAACAAACTAACGTGTCCCACATTTACGCTGTTGGCGATGTTTTGCACAAACGACCTGAATTGACTCCGGTTGCCATCCACGCGGGCAGACTTCTCGCCAGAAGACTGTTTGGCAACGGCAAAGAGATTATGGATTACGAGAACGTAGCTACGACAATTTTCACTCCGTTGGAATATGGCTTCGTGGGTCTCAGTGAAGAAGCAGCAATCGATCGCTTCGGAGAGGCAAACATAGAGGTATATCACAGTTTTTACAAACCCACCGAATTTTCTATAGCTAAAAAAAGTGTTGCCAACTGCTACTTGAAGGTGGTTGCGTTGAGAGAAGGAGAACAAAAGGTGATAGGGATGCACTTTGTGGGACCTCAAGCTGGAGAGGTTATTCAAGGATTCTCCGCTGCTATTAGATGCAATCTGACGGTCGACTCGTTGGTAAACACCGTGGGTATTCATCCGACTGTGGCTGAAGAGTTTACTCGGATCAACATCACCAAACGATCCGGACAAGACCCAAACCCCGTATCATGTTGTAGCTAATGGTTTATGTATTTATATATTATAAAATATTTAACATTAGTAGAAAGACATGTTGCCTTTTTTCACCTGAATCGGCCATTTAAAAGCTGTATTAAACAAAACAGTCAAATTTCGGACTACTATTAGACAAGGTGTACCTAATATTTTCTTTACTAAGCGGTCATTAGGTAGCACAGTTTAAGTGTTGAAAATAGCACTTTTCATAAGAGTGTGAAATGTGATTGCATATACAGGTTGGTTCATAGAAAACATTTTTGCTAGACACAAAACTGGCTATTGTCGAACCCTGAGAGGAAATGAGGTACAATAGTAAATATAAATTATTCGATTTGTGACAAATACAAGAGTCTGGGTACACCAGAATGGATTTCATTATTCATTGACATACTGCGACAATTTACGCATGTATATCATGTGATTCCTATGAAACGTTGATTATTATTTCACTTCACGCATGGCCCTCCGCTCGCCCCGGGGCGCAACCAAACAAAACTAACCAAAATTAACCCAATTCTAACCCAAATTTAAAAAGGGAATAAACATAACCTTAAAAAAATATAAAAACATCCGTAGGCACTGACGGTAATCGAACCTGCGTCGTCGTATCACATGAATCACAAGCACAGCCATCTAACCACTAAACACTAAACCTCCAGGCTCTGAAAGCAAATGACCAAAAATTAGAAGCCTTGCGTGCGAAAAGCTTTACACGCACTACGTATTCTCATGCGTGAAGTGCCGCAATATTTCAATGAATAATGACTTCCGGTGCACCCAGACGCTTATGGGCATGGCCGATGGCCAGTTGGCCATGCCAGCGGAGCGCGACTTGGCGCGTCTTTCTTTGTTGGGGGTCAAGATGCTACTTAATACTAGAACGTGAGAACTGGATCAACTCGAAGGAGTTGTCACCGCCCCCTTCTGGCGGGATAATCTACATCACTCCGAAAATAGAAAGGGCAAATAATGTAAATACTGAGAAGTTATATAAAACTTAACGTCAGCGACTGTCTAAAATAACCTTATGAATTTTAACACAAAACTGGTCGAAATACATTACCTATTTTTTATAAAATTCAATTGTTAAAGATCGGAAATTTAGGAGCTAACTTGATTACCTCCGTTAAACGCTTGTGAAAGCTCAGTGATTGGCCGAATCGGTGTGCGCCGAGCGCAGCGGCCGAAGGCCGGATGCAGATGAGTAAACATTGTTACAACAGATGACGCTAGTAATATCGCCGGGGTAGCCTTTTAAGATCCTTTACACAAATAGAGCACTATGTAAAAATCGACCTCTCCTATTGGTCGATCCATCTCGTATTACAGTATGTCTTCGTGATGCAATCAATTTGTGGCAAGAGCTCTCGTGGTCTCACCTGGACGGCCCGGGTTCAAACCCATAGTTTTTCAACGATCATGTTTCTAAACAGTTTTTTCTTGATTTTGGGTGTGTCTTGGGTTAGTTTGGGCTAGCACCTGGTTAGTTTCCTTTTCTTGAGCCCCCGTAGCGAGCGAAGCGAGCGGAGGGCCATGCGGATCGACCAATAGGAGAGGTCGATTTTTTACATAGTGCTTTATTTGTGCAAAGGATCTTAAAATGCGCCGGGGTACAGTGGCCTTTCTGTAAGAAGCGCTGTGATTAGTCGGATGCCTTTTGAGGCCGCTTTGCTTTTAGTTATCTAGACGGGCTGATAATGCTCAGCGGTAGAATAATTCCATTTTCCAAGGAAGTCAAAGACCTTGGTATCACTTTTGACCAGGATATGACTTGGGGACCACATCTTAGCAAGGTCACTCAGAAAGCAAGAATTGCACTAGGCAGATGCAGGCGACTTTGCTGGAGAAACTGGGGGCTGAACCCCGAATTGAATCTCTTGTTGTACAAAATGGTGGTAAGGCTCATGCTAACCTATGGCTCTATAGCCTGGGGCATAAAGGCCACGCAAACGGGTGCAATCAGGCAACTAGAAAGCGTACAAAGGCTGGCATGTCTGTGCGTCTCGGGGGGCGATGAGAACAACCCCAACTGCAGCACTAGAAGTCCTGCTAAATCTTCCTCATACCGGCTCAAGCCAGGCAACAAGCCCATTTTTGAATGGGAAAGGTCCACAAGCTGGAAACTAGAGGACAGCGAGGAGATCAAGTATCTTCGAAATGCCATCAGATCAAACAGCCCCCTCCTATGGGTTCAATAGACCCTTCTCAGTAGCAATTGTAGGAAGAGAAGAATGAGTGGGGGGTCTCCTATAAAAGCAGACCAAGCATGGTATACCGACGGCTGTAAGACCAGTAAAGAGGTGGGAGCAGGGGTACACGGACCAAGGTCAAATATCTCCATAAGCATGGGTAGTCAAGCCACAGTATTTCATTCAGAGGTAGCGGCAATTCAACACTGCGTCATGGAGATAGAGAAATAAACATTAGAAAAAGGAGGGTAGTCATATACTACGATAGTCAGGCCGCCTTAAAAGCAGTTAGTGCACACAAGCTTAGATCTAGACTAGTTAAAGACTGCATAAGTGCCCTTGAAGAGGTCGGTCGTAACAATAAGCTCACCGTTGCGTGGGTTCATGAAGGCCATCGAGGTAACGAAGAAGCCGGCAAGCTTGCAAAACGGGACGCAAGTAAGATTACGTTGGTACCTGACCCCTACTGTGGGATAGCAGGAAGAGTCTTCAAAACAGCAGTTTATAGCTGGATAGGTAAACAATCTCTAAACTGGTGGTTACAAACACCGGGGCAACTACAGGCCAAACAGTTCATAAAACACGGCTCCCCAAAATTCATGGCAGATCTACTTAAGAGGAGTCGCAAGGCGATAAGAATATTAGTGGGTCAGCTGACGGGGCACTGTAGAATGAACAGACACATGGAAAAGATCGGCCTGGCAGATAATAGCCGTTGCAGGTTTTGTCAGTAGGAGGAAATTTCCAAAACACGTGTGGTACGAGTGTGAGGTACTCAGCAGGCTCAGGTATGCAAGGCTAGTAGAGACCAAACCAGGACCTGCAAGGTACTACATTTATGGAGTCTGATTAGGAAGACCAGACTGGATGAGGTCCTCTAAGCATGGCTCGGAGTGCTACAATAAACTTGCATAGGTTGCAGTGGTAGAGACGGGCACCAGCGTCAACTGCCTTCAATTCTATTCTATTAACAAAATATGTACTGGATCAATCAAGTCTTTTAGCAATGTTGTCGAAGGTTACAAGGCCACTCGATTGTAACAAAAGTGATGAATTTTAAAATTTACACACTAGTCCCAATTTTTGGTTATTAAAGAAATATGTACCTATTAGATAAGTGAATAGGCGATAGATTTATAAGTTGTTTACCTGAATATCAAACCCCGGACTTATTGATGCATGATTTGAACTTTTTTTTGTAGTGATTTGGTAGTCTGTTATTTTACGTATATTTTCATTTTGAGTCATATTTCAAGACCGATTAGTCCGGATTTTTGATTATTAACTGTATCAATCAATCCTCTAAGCATTCCATCAAAAAAGTAGTTCTTTTCAATATGCACTTGGAATTAGGTACGCACAGTATATCACTTGGCTATTTGGGTCTTAAACAATATTTTTAAAGAAGTAGGTATGTTCACGTACATACACTGGAAATCTTATTTATACGTTCTTTAAGTTCCTTAGATTGTGACCTTGATTATCATGTTAGAATATCATAAATATGTTATGTCACACACCAATCACTACACTATGGAAAAATCAGTGTCAAATCATATATTAAGGATTTTTCATTCATAAGCCCCCATGTTATTATAGCGTTATGAATGTAACACTTACTAGTTAATACACACAAATTGTATTTTCCATAATTTGGAAATAGAATAGTGCCACAAGAAAACTACTATTTTGAATATCAGTAAACATGTATATAGATATAAAGATATTTGTTTGTAGAATAAAAGGAATTTTTAACTAATTAATGTTCAACTTTTCACATATATACTTACGGTTTACTATTCTTGGGTACGCTCCGTTTATTAAATAGGAAAATAAAGGAAACTTACTGGTCAACGGAGTTCCCTGGTCGATATCGAACTTTTTCTCGATCAAAAACTCCAGTAAACTTTGATGCCTAAAGAGTATTGCCAGGGATGTGGCTGGAAATTTGTATTCTAATATCCTTTTGGACATGCCTCCAACTAAGGAATATTCCAACAGGAATTTAACCATTTCCAGATTGCCGCTAGCTATGGCTATTTGGAACACGTTCATGCCTAAAATTAAGAATGGATATTTAATTTAATTCATTCATTCATCAACTGCGGTAATAATTTTAAAGACAGCAATATTTGGTCACAAATTCTCCGATCTTGGTCCATTTTCCCATCTTCAAATCATTTAAATGAGATTTCAGGCAAATAAATCTACGTACTTGCCGCAAAAACTATTCGCATCGATATGCTAAAAGTTAAATTCTACCTCGAAATCTGTCATAAAATTCACAAGAATTCAGACAGCTTTCCAATGAGATTTATATAAATCTACATATTTTAACCTAAACGTCATGTCAAAAGATGTATTCCTTCGAATTACCCACAATGGATCAAAAGCAAAGCTAGCTGTTCAGACTCGTAAAATTGCCGAAATATTGAATTTTTTTGCGATCTGCTGCACGTTCGTACGGAAAATTGTCAAAGAACTTATTTTATGACTGGCAGTCTGGCAGGTATGCTTAAAGTAAAAAAAATGACCAACTCGGCGTTTTCAATCGAAGCTATCCGATTTAATTTGAGAAAAAGTATGTTACATTACTTTCTGATCTTGTAATGGAGAGGCTATACGAATTACTTAATACTCTCCCTTGGTTTTATGTATTAAAAATTATTGTAATAAGTAACTTCAATTAAAATATTGTATCTTTTCAACACCACTCACCATACCGATTAATCAGCGTCGGGTTGGCTCTGTACTGCAAGAGAATCTTCACCGTTTCGAAATGCCCCTTCCGGCAAGCCATCATCAGAGGCGTCCACCCTAAGTAGTTCTGGGGATCGGGGATGGGTGACTCCTTGGTCAGGTACTCAACCACGCCGATGACGTTGTTTGACGCGGCTAAGCAGTGCAGCTTCGTGTTTCGGTCATTGTCGATCAGTTTCGGATGATGGTACACTGCCCGTGGTCTACAACATTATTCAGGTTAATAAAAATGTAAAAAAGTAACAAAAGCAGTTAATATATGAATTAATACGTTTTCCATTGTCAGAGTTTATTCCCTACGCGTGACGCCATCTTAGATTTAGATGCCAGGCCTGCTTGTTTAGAAGGTGTTGTGCCAGAGTTAAATTCATACGCAAAATTTCACTGCACATAGACTGTTAAAACTTGTTCTACGCTTTAAGTTAATCCGTGTCGATTCGACACTGTTGCCAGCGCTATGAAAATTTCAATCCGTTTTTGTGATTTAATGAATTTTGAAAAAAAAATCAAAAATTATTTTAAATTACCTTTTAATATCCCGGATGACCCAAAAAAGTGTGAAATGCAAGAGGCAAATTTAAGCACGGAATTGCACTACAAAAACACCGTAAAAACACGTGTATAAGAAAGTGCAAACCGTTACGCTCTAAATTAATCTGTTTGAAGGATTGTACAGTATTGCCAACTCTGGAAATTTCATGACATTTAGAGACTTTTGAAAAAGAAGATATTTAACATCATTTTTCAATATCCCGAGAGACTAAAAAAAGTGTGATATGCAAGAGTTAAATTTAGAAATTTTAGAAGAAAGTATTATGAAACGAAATAAAAAAAAATAATAATAAAAAAAGTTAGAGATACGCGGTTTTCGGCGAAAAAAAGACGAAGGAGTTCAGCTACGAGGTCGGGGATAGCAAAAATGGGGAAAAAATGCTCTATAAAAAAAAATTTTTTTTTGGAAAAGTGGGAAAAAATTGAAAACAACTTTAAAAAAATGTTCGGAAAGTTAATAAAAGTATTATAAAACGTAATAAGAAAAAAAAATAATAAAAAAATTACAAAATATTGTTTGGAAAGTTAATAAAAGTATTATAAAACCAAATAAGAAAAAAAATGTTCCCAAAGTTAATAGAAGTATTATGAAACGAAATAAAGAAAAAAAAAATAATAACAATGCAAAAAAGTTAGATAAAGGTGGTTTCCGGCGAATAAAAATAAAAAAAGTGTCGAAACCGGGGGCAAAAGATGAGAACATAAAGGCTTGAAAAAAAAATGAAAACTCAATTCCTAATATCTCTTTCAGAAGTTTCACTTCAGCTACAGTGAGTGCTTATAAAGGTGAGGCACATAATGCTTTTTTTTAAATTTTACACTGTTGCTTACTATATAAACATTTCCCTAATCTAGGGAAGTTTCAAGTAATTTGTGGACTAAGGAAATCAAATAATATTTTGCTTTTTTTAAATCCTCAGAAGATATTTGAAATTACCTTTCATTTCTAGCGCGAACCAAACAAGTATGATATGCTAGGGGTGAATTTAAGAATGCAACACTGCACTGGAAATAGGTCATTAGACTTAGCTATAGACAAATGCATACCGTTATGCTCTAAGCTAATCTTTTTAGATACTACAGTGTTGCTAAGTATATGTAAATTTCCTTATTCCACGGAAATTTCAAATCTTTTGGGAAGTGGGGTGATGTGCACACCGTAATGTTCTAAGGTAATTTAATCAGATTGTATAGTGTTGTCAAAAATTTGAAGATATTTTGCACAGTCCAAGGGATTTTGAAACATTCTCGAAAGATTTTTAAAATTGCCTTCAAAATCTCGCATGATACAAATAAGTGTGATGTGCGAAAAAATGGGATAAAATTGGAAAAAACGTAAAAAAATGTTCAGAAAGTTGATAAAAGTATTATAAAACGAAATAAAAAACAAAAGATTGTACGGAAAGTTAATCAAAGTATTATATATAATACCAAATAAGAAAAAAAATTATAAAAAAAATTCTTCGGAAGATTAATATAAGTATTATAAAACGAAATAAAGAAAAAAAAATAAAAATAATAAAAAAAGCTAGAAAAACGTGGTTTCGGCGAAAAAAAAGTTGAAAAAAAAGCAATATAAAAATTTTAAAGTGTTGAAACCGAGGGCAAAAGTTGAGAAAAAAAAGCTTAAATAAAATAAATACTCAATTTCTCATATCTCTCAGAAGTTTCACTTCAGTTGTGTGCTTATAAATGTGAGGCACATGATGTTTTTTTTTTTTAATTTTACACTGTTGCTTATTATACAAACATTTTCCTAATCTAGGGAAGTTTCAAGTAACTTATGGACTAAGGGAATCAAATAATATTTTGGGGAATTTTTAAAAATACTCAGAAGATATTTGAAATTACCATTTCCAGCGTGATCTAAACAAGCGTGATATGCTAGGGGTGAATTTAAGAATACAACACTGCACTGGAAATACGTCATTGGAACTAGCCATAGAAAATAAGTATTGTCAACTTAATGGAAATTTCCCTATTTCAGGGAAATTTTGAGACATCTAGAGACTAGGGAAGTTTTTGCATAGTTCAAGGAATTTTCAAAAATACTCGAAAGATATTTAAAATTACCTTTCAAAATTCGGCGCGATAGAAGAAAGTGTGATATGGGGGGTGAATTTAGAAATAAAAAACTACACTACAAATAAGCTCTAGAAGGTACAAACCGTTATACTCTAACGGTTTAACTAAACAATTTGGGTTCTATAATATTGCTAACTCTATGGAATTTTCCCTATTCTACGGAAATCCCAAATCGTTTGAGAAGTAAGATAATGAACCGTTAGGCATAAAGATTATACGGTATTGCCAACACAATGAAAATTTCACCATTTCAGGGAAATTTCAAGATATTTAGAGATTAGGAGAACCGTTGCACAGTCTAAGAAACTTTGAAAAATGCTCAAAAGTTATTTAAAATTACTTTGTAACATCTTGGGTGACTCAAAAAAATTATATGTCAAAGTTAAATTTAAACACACTGACAATAGGCCATAAAAATTTGCTATACAAATGTCAAAGCCGTTATGACCTAAGTAATTTTCTTTAAATTTTGCACTGTTGTCAACTCTATAAAATTTTCCCTATATTTCAATATTCTGGAAATTTTCATATCCTAGGGACATTTCAAGTTACTATGCGAGTAAGGAGGGGGGAAATTATAACTTGTTATAAGACATTTAATTTGTTTGTATTCTATATAAATTTTGAATTTTGAAAAATACTCGAAAGATATTTAAAATAACTTCTCAATATCCTAGGTGACCCAAAAGGTGATATGACAGAGTTAAATTTAAACACAAGACGATACTACAATAGGCCTGAAAACTCCCTATAAGAAAAGGCGCTAAGTTAATTACTTGTTATAAGACATTTAATTTGTCTGTATTCTATATAAATTTTGAATTTTGAAAAATACTCGAAATATGTTTAAAATTATTTCTCAATATCCTAGGTGACCCAAAAGGTGATATAACAGAGTTAAATGTAAACACAAGACGGTGCTACAATATGCTCTAAAAACTTGCTATAAGAGAAGGCGCTAAGTTAATTACTTTGAATTTTACGCTGTTATCAACTCTATAAAATTTTCCTTATTCTAGGAACACTTCAATTTACTTATAAGGCACTTTGTAGAAATTCTCAGAAAACTTAAGATTACTTTTCAATATCCGGGGTGATTCAAAGAAGTGAAAAATAATGTAAAAGTTAAATTTAAGCACGAAGCTTCACTGCAAGCAGGTCCTAAGAACTTGGAATAAAGTGCAAAACGAAATTTGTTTTAATTTTACACTGTTGAACACTCTATTAAATTTTCCATACTTTTGGCGCAACTCTATGGAAATTTCCCT
>MU184696.1:83208-104978 GCA_016904865.1 Pissodes strobi | reverse complement strand
AAGAAAGTGCAAACCGAATTTTGTTTTAATTTTACACTGTTGAAAACTCTATTAAATTTTCGATACTTTTGGCGTAACTCTGTGGAAATTTCCCTATTCTAGGGACATTTCAAGTTAATTATAGGAACTTTACAAACATTCTCAGAAAACTTAAGATTACTTTTCAATATCCGGGGTGATTCATCAAAGAAGTGAAAAATAATGTAAAAGTTAAATTTAAGCACGAAGCTTCACTGCAAGTAGGCCCTAAAAACTTGGAAAAAAAGTGCAAGCCGAATTGTGTTTTAATTTTACACTGTTGAAAATTAAATTTTCCCTACTTTTGGCGCAACTATGTTGAAATTTCGTTGTTCTAGGGACATTTCAAGTTACTTATAAGGAACTTTGCAAAAATTCTCAGAAAACTTAGGATATTTTTCAATATCCGGGGTGATTCAAAGAAGTGAAAAATAATGTAAAAGTTAAATTTAAGCACGAAACTTCACTGGAAGTAGACCCTAAAAACTTGTAGTAAAAAGTTCGACCCGTTAAGCTCTAAACTGTTGCTAAAGCTATGGAGATTTCTCAATCTTAAAAGTTAAAGAACCTCACGGCATTCTGGGAAACTTTCTAGAGTGTCGCGAACTTTATAGAAAATTCCCTATTCTACTATGAGAATGTTTTAAAATGTTTAGGACATAGTAAAAAAATCGGCAAAAGTTACAAAATCATTAGAACTGGGATGGTTGTATAATAATATTTCCGGTATTTCTCATACAATTGTCAATAATGCTGAACCATTCGGCTAGAACTATCAAATGTTTGGCTAAAATATTTGGTAATTCTTTAGTTGACGTGGCAGGCCGATTTTATCGTTTTTTTCCTCAGACACACAGAAATTGAGTGTGTTTACGTAATTTTTTATTGGCGGAAACCTAATAGTAATTAACTGTCTTGCGGGACAGTGGAGCGAATAGGGGTGCTGGGTGGGGTAAAAAAGTTTTATAAATATTCTAGTGGGTAACAAGATTAGGGAAAAAGGGCTGCACTGTCCGGTTGCAGTGATTAATTTTTTATCATTTTACTAATATTTCGCTTTGTACATAGCCCTCCGCGCGTGGTGCGCATCCAAACAAAAATAATTCAAGGCATGCACAAAATGAAATAAAATATATTGATTTTAAATAAATCGGTGGTTCCACCACATTTGAGCCGAAAAGAACCCACACAGTTCGAGTTTGACACAAATTTCCAGCACCACATCACAAATGCACTAGAAATATAGACAATAGATACTCCAAAATCAATAATTTTTTTTTTCATTTTGGGCATGTCTTGGGATAGTTTTGTTTGGTTGCGCTCCCGGAGTGAGCGAAGCGCGAAGAGAGCCATGCGCGAAGCGAAATATTAGTAGAACGATAAAAAACTAATCAACTGCAACGTAACCTTGTTATGCCACTGGAATATTTATAAAGATAACACATATTTTTAACATAATTCGTCTTTGCACACCGAATATTTTCCATCATTTTTATACACATTTTTTAGCCCACCCTGCACCCCTATTCACTTCACTCTCCCGCAAGACACTTGATTACTATTAGGTTCCCGCCAATAAAAAATGTCTAAAAATGACGAAATAACACTGAATTTATGTGTTTCTAAGGAAAAACGACAAAATCGGCCTGACAAGTCAACTAAAAAATTACCAGAAATTCTTGCAATTGAAAAATTTGACAAGGGCTGGTGATACTGCAGTGATGTCACTACAGATTAGATAAAATTTTTATCGTCTTGGGAAATGATAATATAAAGTTTGGGAACACTACATCCTGTGAAATGGTGTAAAAGACACTGTAAGATACCAATTTCCAAAACGTCAATAATTTAAAAACATTGTTAGGCAAATTAATAAATTCAATAAAAAAAAATAGTTATACGTACAACACCTTGCAGAGCAATAATTAATTATGTCCCCTTTGACACCTAATCAAATCGAGGTAGATATAAGAATCGAAAGGGAACATCACATCCTGTATACAAGGAGCTACAGAAGAAAACGATGTAAACCTATTTTTAAATTGGCAAATTAAAATTTTTCAAAAGAAAAGGTAAAAATACATCTGTTTAATATGAAAATATCTGTTTTCCGTTAATAAAACGGAGTTTCGTTAATATTTACCAAAAGATGTGTTTTTGAACACGTTTCTGATACGGATTTCTTCCCTTATGAACCTGTCGAACATTTCATACTAAAGCGATAATCCGATAATTACCTGTAATTTACAACTGGACTGTCCCTTCCTGAGTCAATGTCACTCATTTTCGTCAAATAAGGATATTAATTAAACTAAAAAGGTCACAAACTTATTAAAATAAAACGCAATTAAAAAAATCTAATGTGTCGAGATTTTATTTGCACATTCGACTGCTTAAAATCAAAATGAATACTGTTTTTAACCGGTGGTACCTGGCAAATATGTCCAACTTTTTTGCCATTTTTTTTACCTTTGCTTTGGTTTTTGCTTGATGATTTTGAATTACCGACTGTGGTGCAGCCTGTCGTACATGATAGCCTTAAGGCCGGTTTCCAGCGTGTCGGAAATACGCTGGCTGACTGTTAATATTGTAGATGTGATTCGCTGTCGATAATTCAAAATAAATTTTGTTTATGCTTCGCTTTGTCATGGCGTGCGTACACCAGGGAGGGCTAGAAGAAGCTTTAAATTAATTATTTAATAAATAGCATGTAAAGCATGTAGTCAACAATGCGAGATTAATATTATGAAATGCAAGTGCTTTTTGTGATCTATGTTTTGAAATTACCTCCCAAAACTTCGATGTTTAAAGTAAAATTTTACCTCGAAATCTCCCATAAAGTTTGTAGAAACTTTGGCTTATCGCTTGAAAAATGTCAAAAATGTTCATATCTTGGCTAATGGCTACAAGTTGTTTCAAATGTCAATTCATAAATAAATTGACGAAGAAGCTCGTGAATTAATTCAGGAATAAATTGCCCCATGTTAAACTATAGCCTAAGAGGTTTAATGCTGTACCTCTATCTTCAAAATTCATATAATGCATCAAGAGCAAAGCTATCTATTCAAATTCGTAAAATTTCCGAAATATTGAAAACTTTTGGACCTTTTTTACGATTTTCTGCATGTTTCAATTTATCCTTGCTTTTTTGTATTTCTCAATCTCGCATTTTAAACTTAATGCCATATAAAATACGGAACACATAAGGAACAAATAATGAAAAAAAATATATTTTTTGCCAGGGGTGCATTAAGGGGATAAGAGATTAAGAAAAGACCAATGGATCGCTGTATGTAAAACTGAATGGAAAATCAATCCCCGTACTGGAGAGTATAAAATTTCTTGGCGTGCATCTGGACTCCTCTTTAAATTGTGAACAGTGAGCAACACATCAGCGGCTTGCCAGCTAAGCTAAATAGTCCTTGTGCAGTAATTAGAAGGCTTCGGAACACACTTCAGGACTGTTTTACTGCGCGTGTATCCCGTCAATCATTACTTATGGAATTTTATTTTGGGGCTCGTCTAGCCAAGCTACAAAAGTTTTTAAAGCACAAAATCGGATTATGCGCTGTTTATAATAATATGGGCTATCCCCTAGAAAATCATGTAGAGAATATTTTTCTAGATTTGGTGTCCTTCACTTCACTCTACTTCTTATATCTGGTAACTCTAGTAAAAAAGCAGCCAAACCTGTTTCCGGCAAATGTGGATCATTATGCCTAGGACATGGCAGTGGTTACCAGGGTCAGGATGGGTCTTATCCCTGCGCACTCCTCCGCCTATGTCGATAGAAGACCTGGCTATAGGGCGATTAAAGCAAGCATATAGAGTCTTACCAAATATCCTGCAACAGATTGCTTACCCAAACAAATTTAAAAGGGAAGTTACCATCTTTTTACATAATGAGTGTATATATGATTTTATCTTTTAAATTGTGTACATATAATGAGCTAAGAATTAACAACACATACTTCAAACACAAATACCAACATAAATACACCTTTCAAAATACAAGAGGGCACAAATCAACTATCGACTACGTAATCACGAACAGCCAAGTAGACCCCAGCATATTCTCGATATAAGAGCATTAACAGCAGCAAACATAGGAATACAAAACAACCTTATTTTATGCAAATACCTATCAAGAAACCTGCGAAAAATGAAAAAGACCCCTAACTACACTAAATTTAACATAGAATCGCTTAAAGACGACAGCATAAGAGGATTATACGAAGGAAGACTCAACGAAAAAAATCACACAAAACCATATAAGAGAAGGATACAGAGCTGGCATGGAAAAAAATTAAAAGCAATATAACACAGAGCGCAACAGAGGCCATATGACTAAGAACAGTAAACGTCAATGGCAACACAGACGAAGTAAAAGAAATTTACTAAAGAAAAGAAAGAAGCTTACTTAAATTACATTAACAACAGAACACTGAACGAGTACGAGAGATACAAAATCATTAGAAATCGAACAAACAATGATATAAGACAACTAAAAAAAGAATACTGGGAGAGATTCTCAGCTAAAATGAAGGGAGATTTATACGGCGGTCAAGGAAAAGTGTGGAACATGCTACGAAATAGGAAAAAACAGATTACTGAAGAGGTGAAAGTGAACGAGATTAAATTGGAGACATGGGCGAAACACTTTGAAAATATGTATAATACCCCCGATGTCAACACATCAAGAACAGAGATCCCTACCAAATGATGATAACATTGAACCTGACATAACAATAGAGGAAGTTGAAGCGACAACACACAGAAATTTTAAAAACCGAAAAACTTTTGGCGACGATATTATCAACAATGAACTTATCAAATACGGGGGAATGGAAATACAGAAAGAACTCACCAAACTTTTTAAAAAGATACTTACATCCGGAACCATACCAGACGAATGGAGAGTAAGCATATCCATACCTATACCTAAAAAAGGAGAGGAAAGGACCCCCAATAATTTTAGAAACATAATGCTACTGAGCTCGATCCTTAAGCTTTTTTACTAAAATCATCGCAAATAGAATCATGAAAAAGGTGCCAATATCCGAAGAACAGCAAGGATTTAGGTCCAATGAAAAATTCAATAGATCAACGGTAGACGCAATATTCATATTACGTCAAA
Organism: Pissodes strobi; assembly: GCA_016904865.1. Classification (NCBI taxonomy): domain Eukaryota; kingdom Metazoa; phylum Arthropoda; class Insecta; order Coleoptera; family Curculionidae; genus Pissodes; species Pissodes strobi. The sequence continues at coordinate 99,823 of MU184696.1, read as the reverse complement.
TGATAGAAAAATCGATAGGATTTAACAAGCCCCTGTTTGTCTGTTTTGTTGATTTAACCAAGGCATTTGACAGAGTCCGACTGGATGACGTAATCAATATTCTACACCTGAACAACATCGATTGCAGGTACCAAAGAATTATACAAGAACTGAACAGCAGAAGTAGAACAATACTAAAAACGAACGACGGAGTGTGAGGAAGTGCAAATCAATACGGACAAAAGACAGGGGGACAGCCTTAGTCCTGCCCTGTTCAACATTATCATGGACCAAATTAGCGAAAATATTTAAAAAGCGAACGCTAGATATAGGATGGGTATTCGCGCCATTAAAGTATTATGTTATGCAGACGACGCAACCCTCATAGCAGAGAATGAAGACGACCTACAACGTCTGCTATACAAGATGAAGGTAACGGCACAAAAATTTTACATGAATATCGATCGCAACAGAAAAATCATAACCAATGGTTGTTTCTAAAGAACCCATAAGGTGCAAACTGGCAGTCGACAACATGATAATTCAGCAGGTGAGGAGATTCAACTACCTGGGAGTGGAGATATCAAGCGAGAGAAACCTTATTGAAGAAGCACGAACACAAGCCATAAAAACAACAAGAGTCAGTGGATGCCTGAGAGATATAATATGAATGGCGAAATAAAATGATGAGTACAAAGAGCAAGCTGAGGATCTACAACATGCGTAAGACCTATTTTAAAATACGCCACAGAAACCAGAGCTGAAACATCAACAACGGAAAGAATAATGAGAACGACCGAAATGAAATAATAAGAACCATCAAGGGTGTTACTCTCAGGGATAGAATAAGAAGCCAGGATATCAGAGAAGAACTGGAAATACAGGATGTGGCAAGATGGGTTAGAACACGCAAGAGGTGCTAGAAAGACCATGTGGAAAGAATGCCAGATGAAAGATGGACAAAGTGGGCCAAGTCGCAAAAACCAAACTCGCGAAGACCGGTAGGATGACCACCCAAGAGATGGTACGAAAGCTGGAGCTCAGCGTCACAGAAAGAGCTCCGAAGGAGGCTAAACACTTATTATTAATTTATTTTATCTTTTACACACATTACTTCAAAAAACAATTTTAATATGTTAATATAGTCCATATGATTTTAACTTTAAACGTTTAATTATTTTAAACATTTAAACTTCAAAATTTAATAGTTTTAAAACTTGTAATTGTTTTTACAAAGATGTACTTTACTGAAGGTGTTCCTGTTATTTAACATTAACTGTTACTTTGGATCTAGATTAGTAGGTAAGCATTAGGTCGCATCTGTTTACTTTTTGACGTTGCTGTGTCTTGTAAAAAGATTTGGTTGGCAATAAAGGATTATTATTATTATTATTATTATAAAGTAATAAAAAACATATAAATCAGGGGTGGACTTGGGACAGTGGGTATAAAGACTGAAAGCATCAGAAAATCCCCGCATTTGATTTTTTTTACATTTTTACTAAGAATCATTCAAATGTATTAAACAAATTTAATTTTTTCCTGAGCTTATTTAAGAACGGAATTGAATTGCACTCTTGCATTACTACTTTTTCCGCTCTATCCAATGGTGTTCAGTTTGGAATCCAACGTTTCGTCTTCAACTTTCTTTTTTAAATACGAATTTTAATTTTTTTATCGTTTTTCCGATGATAATGGCGTTATTAATATGAATATATGTTTTAAATTTTAACTTTTATTTTTTTTATTATTTATTTTACTTTGGGGTAAAAAATAAACGAACTTGCTTATTTAACTTTATTATTTTTATTTTTGCTAAAAATAAAGACTCCAATTTTATATTTATCACAAAAACAAAATAAAATATTTTTCTAGAATAAAAAAATTCAAAACTAACTTAAACTATTTAAAATTATTCTAAAGCGAAAAAAGCAATTTAAAAAGAAGAAACAATAAAAACTAAGAAAAAAAGTATTAAAAAAAAATTTAAACACACATTCATATTAATAACGCCAATATAATCTGAAAAACGTTAAAAAAATAAAGTTCATATTTAAAAAAATAAAATTGATGATAACCCCTTGAAGACAAAACGTCGGATTCCAAACTGGATACCATCATTGGATAAAGCGGAAAAAGTGGCAATGCAAATGTGCAATTCAATTTGAAATTCGTTTTTAAATAAACCCAGAAAAGAAATAAAACGATTTTCCAAAATTTGTTTTTTTCCGGATATTTCCGGAAATACTCGAAATTTTAAAACTCAATTTCCAAGTTTTATTTTAAAAAAGTGGATATTTTGTAACTTTTTGCACTTTTTTTTCAAAAATTTGACCAAAAGTAGGGCCTGGCAGCCTAGTCAATAGATTTTGCCTTGATAGATCGCATCAATCGCATCAGAAAATGCTTAATTGGTGATTTCTTGATTTGCAGTCTGAAAAATCTACTTTGAGTGGAATTGCCAGCCAGCGCATCGCTATTTTTAAGAAATCGATCTTCAAATTTATCCGTACGAGATCGGGAAATACGAAAAAATCAGGGTTAAATAGAAATATGCAAAAAATCGTAAAAAGTTCGAAAGTTTTCAATACTTCGGCATTTTTGCAAGTCTGAAGAGGTAGCTTTGCTGCTTTTGATGCATTATGGGAAGTGGGAAGGACTACGTTTTTCAATATTTTATCATAATGTTTTGGGTAAAATATATAGACTTATGTACAGGGTGGCCTGTTTAAGAGGGGCCTATACCTTATCTCGTTCCTAGTAAAATGGTCTTTATTTTTTTTTGTAGCGATTTAATTCGTATTATATTAATATTCCACGCCACTGTGTATTGCATTCCAAGAATGCCGCTTAAAAACTCTCGGTGACACTGCATCAGTTTAGCTAGATAGCTAAAAGCAGAATGGCTTCGAACAATACAATCCACGTATTTCGAACCACAAGTCAGGGTCAGCTGCAAGCAGAACGCATCCAGCCAATCACAGTGATTCCTACAGCGCCGATCTATAATAATTGAATTTTATAAAAACTAGTCAGCAGATTTCGACCAGGTTTATGTTAAAATTCATAAGTTTTATATAGACAACCGGTGATGTTAAGGTTTTGTATAACTTCTCTATATTTACAATATTTGCCTTCTACGGAAGGGATATTTTAGGAGTGGGGGTAAGGTCACGCGCCAAGTGACCAGGACGCGCCCTCACCTTCATGAAAAGACTTGTTCCCCGACTCTCTCCCAAGTAAGTTGCGATAGTCCGCGCTCCCCGTGGCACTTGGCCATGGAAGTTGTTCCCTGATTCTCTCACAAGTAAGTCGCTATAGTAAGCGTTTTCTGTGGCACTCGACTATGTAAGTAAACTCAATATTTCACAGTCACTCTCCGAAAAACCGAAAAGTAAAAGGCGTTTTCGGCACTCAGCCAATTTTCTCTCTGCTTTATTATAACATAATGTTTCCCATAAGTGCTATTTCCATTTCTCGGACTGTAACCTACTTATGCTTTCCCAGCATAGCGTGTTTTATAATCCATTTTGTTGCATGTATTAAACCACATTTCTACAAAAGCATCCCTGTCATGCTTTCTTCATAAAATTGAAGTTTTCTCTTACACACTAATACAGTGTGATGGTTCTCAGTGCAAATTACTCTGCAAACTCTCGACGACATTGCGCTACTAACAGAAGTTATTGCTGCATATTACTGCATATTTTCAATGCACTCCAACTTGAGTCATTCTTATTTGCAAGAAGTTGAAGTACATTGTATTGTTACGTTCTTCCGTGAGTTCTGAACGAAATCACAACTTTTACTATTTTACAATAATGCTCTCTTTATTCTTAATCACTGTATACAATTAAACACACAAAACTACTCTTATAACATTACGACAAATAGCTCTTTACAATTCAACACTCAAGGTTTAACTAACTAACTACAATTCGCCGCTATCCGCTATTTATATACAATCTAAAGTCTATCACGAATACTGCCGGAGAAGCGAGGCCACTCTACAATATTCTCGACCAGGGCATCTAGAGAATTCCACAGTTCCTGAATCTTCGCGGCCGGCGATGACTCATACGTAGACGCGGCAAGCGGTAAGGCTAGTTCTATAGGGTAGCACAAAAACATTCGGATGGTTGCTAGCCGTGACAGTTAGGAGATACTTAGTAAGTGCTTTTAAGCGACTTTCCTTATGTTTAAAGATAAACTGCTCAACGGTTGAACGTTGCTCGTCAATTGGTGAATATATTGCATATAATAGCTTATTGTGGACATTAAGATAATATTTATCCTTTTATTATTACTTGTATATTACTGTATTTCAGCTCAGCGTTATGTTTGTGCAGTTCTTTAGTCTTTATGACTTGGGATCGGAAAATGTGGATATACATATTTTCGTAATTAGAAGCAGGTGGATTTTACGGCAGATTTCGCGGTAAAATTGTACTCTTAACATATCGATGCGTATCGTTTTTGTGGTAAGTAAGTAGATTTATTTGCCTGAAATGTCATTTAAAATGATTTGAAGATGGAAAAATGGGTCAGGATTTTTCAAGTGATAAGCTTCTGCAGATTTTATGGGTGATCTCGAGGTAAAATCTTACTTTAAACATCGAAGTTGTGGACTCACCGTTTTTTATGGCGCAAATGCAATTAATTTCGACCCTTGCCTTGACTTGCTGAGCTAGGTACGTACGTATAGGTGGGATTTCTCAGTGGGGTAATCCTTCAAATGTAGCTTAATCTCTTTTTTTTTTAAATTAAAATCCTTCTTGCCCCTTCGGAAAGTTTTCTAACGACGCCCACGCTGGAACACACTGTAAAAGACGACAGAACTTATGTTATTATTCGAATCACCGATAATGCATGCGTAGACTTCACAAGTGATTCAATATAACCGCAACGATAATTTATCACGATCCGTTTATCGCCTCAGCCTTAATTGAGCGTAACAAACAACAAAGTGTTTGTTGCCATTATTTAATTTAAAAGCATTTGCTAAAATTAGCCTCTTGGTATTACGTGTTACATACTCCACCGTAATAGGGAAATAAATGTTCGAGAAAATAATTCCGCTACCAGGAAGGTCGAAACGAATTCAAAACGAATTCGTCAGAAACATGTAATGAATAATAATAAAACGATAAAAGCATTCAACATTCTGGGTTTATATTAAAGAATCTGACAGAACTCGGTTGCCATCTAATGCTCCAATTACATAGGTACAGGCCATTTTAAATAATTATTTTTAGCGAAATAAACTATCTTACATCGCAATTTTTTGAAGTGAAAACTTACGAGGCAGATCAAATCCCAAAGGATTAAATAATGCTACGCCAGAAGGACTTGTCCTAGATTTTGGATTTTATCAGGGTAAACTGGTAAACAAACCTTTTTGGATGAAAATTAAAAAAAAAATAGGTGTCGGATCCTCTGCTGTTATATGATTATCGCAGATCCCTAAAAGTGGGTCCCACATTTTTATAGATCGCTATTTTACAACAATATCGTTGCTAGAAAGCTTACTTGATAATAAGTTGTATGGTCCAGGTACAATTATGAACTCTAAGATCCCTTCTTCGGCTCATCTGACAATAGAATAAGACAGGAATAAATTCCAGCGAGGCTAATATGTACAATCAGTAAGGGATGGTTCAAAAATTAATTTGGTTCAATGGTATGCCCAAAAGCCGATAATTTCAGCATCTTGTAGACTGAAAAATGACCCAATAAATGTGTGTAAAACGGTTGTCAACCGAAAGCTAAATACCTGGATATTCCTAAACTTAACATTGTTAAATCAGACAATAATTGTATGGGAGGAAACGATTCAATTGACCGAATGAACAGTTACTATCGGATTAGCACTAGAACTAAAAAGTAGACTGTAAAAATGATTTCACATTTTATTGATTTAGCTCTAGCGAATGGCTAGATCCTTTACAGAACTAATAGACAAGAACTGGGACGTCCTGGGAAGAAAGACGAACCCCTGAAATTAATGAAAGCACGAAATAACTTTGGGATACGACACGTCAACAAGATTGATCCCCCCTTGACAAAGGGAAAGAAAGACATGCACTTGCAGGCTGTAAATTCTCAAAGTGTCCCAAAAATTAAAAAAAAATATTATACAAGTTGTGAGTCACTGCTGAGCATAATTGTTTTTATCAATACCATGTGAAAACATATTAAAATTAAACTAGTGCTTTGTTTGGTTGAAACAAAAAAAAATGTTTGGTTAGTTGTTTTGTAAGTAATCCGAATGTAATAAATTATATAAAGATTTGTTTTTCTACTACCCTGCGTAAAATACTCACTTTACGCACTCTCTAAGATTCGTAAAATAGGCCTTTTTAATGTAGGTTCTAATATAGGATTTAATATAGGTTATTTTACGCACTAGTGCGTAAACTAAATCTGACATATTTTTTGGCATTTAGTGCAGGGCCTAAAATAATATATTTTACGCAGTAGTTTGTAAAATAATTTATTTTACGCACTAGTGCGTAAAGTAATTTAATAATATATTTTTTTCATATACATTTCCGTGGTAGAAAAAATTTTGTATGCTACTCATGTGTAAAATAACCTTTTTTTATTCATGGGATTGTCCCATTGATAAAAAAGGGACACTTTACACACTTGTTGCATAAATAACTATTTTAGTTTTTTTATGACCGTACGTTCATGTAAGTGGGCATTAAAAAAATGGTGAGATTAGAAATAACCCTTAATCTTAGGGTTAACCCAAAGTAACCCAAATAAGCCAAATATTACATTTCTAACCTTCTATTAGATCTTTGTTTGTCGGTAGTCTCAGGAGGACACAACTCTGTGCGGAATCATAAGTGCCATCTCGTTCGAACAACTACCGTAATAGTATCGATAGTAAAGAGATAGGTCCACTTTTCTTCAAAATTCAAGGCTATCAAGGTCTTTAGTCAACTCTGGGTCATCTACAAGACGGATTGCGATCCTCTGGAATGGATGGAATCTAATATCTTGAGTAAGTGTTTGGGTGCCGAGCTCCACTCATGGGAACAGTATTCCAGAGATGGTATTATCTGGGCCCTATAAAGCAGTAAGAGCTGATGAGAAGTATACAACTTTTTTGCTCTATAGAGTGCTCCTAGCCTTTGTGCTGCTACCTTGGAGATTTTTGTGACGTGATTACGCCAAGACAGGTTGTTTTCTACGTTGATGCCTAGCAAGCTTATGGATGAAGCCAGGTCGTGCGGTGTTTGCTTTTTTTTTAGAAGACAGCTGCTTGTGTCTTTCCTGCGTTAAATTGGACATTGTTTTCCTCATCGCATTCCACGATGGCGTTCATATCCTCATTGATGGCAGCAATCTGATTTTCTCGTTCGCGTTGGGAACGAGCAGCGGTCATTGCAGTCCGCGACATGAATGAGGATATAAAAGTGCTGTCGTCTGCAAAGCTGTAAATAGACTTGTTTGTCATATAGAGCAGGAACAGTGTGGGAGATAATATACACCCTTCAGGAACTCCGGCATTGATTTTAAATATATCCGAGAGATCAATACCAACTCGGATGCTTCGATCTCTTAAGAAATCAGAAAGCCATAGAAGCAGTGCTGGTGGTAGTCCGTATGCTGTCAATTTGCTTGACAATCCATTGTGCCAGACCCTATGAAATGCTTTGGATGTGTCGAGAGCCACTACACGAGATTCGCCGTAGTTCTCGATAGCTTTGGTCCACAGGTAGGTCACGTAAGTCAGGAGATCTCCCGTTGATCTGTGCTTGCGGGAGCCAAACTGGCGATCGCTTATGATGCCTGATGATTCGAGATATTTTAAGAGCTGTTCGTTGATCAGTTTCTCCATGACTTTGGACATGATGGGAACTAAAGCAATTGGTAGGTATTTGGAATCGTTTTTTAACTTTGTTCGGGGTTGGTTGCACCTGAGCGCATTTCCAGCTAGAAGGTATGATAAGGAGAAAAGCCTGCATAGTGGAGCTGTTAGTTCAGCATCACATTTCGTAAGCAATAAAGTTTAATATGGGAGGAGTCTTGTTGAGATCAATTTTCATCTGGGTCATAATCAGATAGCTCATTGAACTTATAAACATTAATTGGGCCAAAACTGCAAGACTGAAATGTTAATATATATTGAATTCTAAGTCTCTTCTCTGTCTCATATAACTGTGTCACAGAAATATGATAATGGCCATAATGACTGACCTGCCTGTATTTACCAAATCTATCGTCAAGTGGGTCGGTTTGAAATTTCCCTAAGAGAACACTAATTTTGTTATACTAGCTGAGCTTGAGCTTCACACTTTTCTGTGTTGTTTGTAGGCTCAAAGTAACACCTAATAATATAAATTGAATACCTAAATATACCACGAAATATTAGGCACAAGTTTCACGCACTTAAAAGCACATAAATAGTTCCTATTTCAGAAAAAATCAAGAAAATAACACTAATTACCGCAGCCATTATCGGCAAATTTGCCAACTAATAGTATGTTTTGCTTATTCTTTCTCTTACATCGTTCAGATGATGCGCTGTTGCCAGCTCTATAAGGAAAGCATTATTTTAGGAAACTGCACGAACAAGGTAATAGCATTAGATAATTAAATAAATAAATTTACGGAATTCAACATTACAAAAAGAGGAAATAACATCTTATGGAAATATGTGTTTTACTATATTGGAGAAATTGTAATGTAAGAGATACATTCTTTTTATACGAGCATCCTAATATTCGCTATTATCGGAGTAGTCCGGCAACGTTGCGACCAATTGCGCCTCGATCGCGGTTACCCTTCCCCCTGCACGCCCCCCCCCCCCCCCTCCTACATCTTCGCTGCAATAAGCGACCCAAGACGAATCCATATGAATTACACAGATACCCACTACTGAATTCCTTATAGCTAACATATTGACATCTATCAGACAAGTATGATTTTATTGGATTATATATTACCCCTCTAAATCCCATTACTTACAATTTGCGTAGCAAAACATCAATGCTTAGAACGTCGAATACCTTTCTCAGGTCCACGAACACGGCTACCACCAATTCATCTCGATCAAATGCCTTTCAGACCAAATTAACAACGTACTGCTGTTTTTGAGGAAGCCATACTGGTACTCGTCTAGCTCAGTATATTTGCTTATGAACTTCAGCATTCGTCTCTTGATTAGCTTTTGAATAATTTTTGAGAATACGCTTATTACTGATATTATAGGTCTATAGATATTCATATTATCCTTTTGTCCACCCTTATAGATAGGTGTAATTTTATTTATTTATAACTCTTGAGGAAATATCCCATTAACGAATTTGTTATTTCTCAGTTTAGTTAAAATTGGTACCAGATCTGGTTTTAGGTTAATTACGTCTAATGTTGTTATCTGATCATGACTAGGTGCTGAATTGCGATTCAGTTCCAATATGACTTCAACCATTTCACCTTCATCTTTCAAACCCATAAACAAGCTATTTTTACAATCAATCTCTTTTTCCGTAAGTCACTCTGCAGTTGTCTTTTCTCATTATTTGCTGCTATAGGAATCAAAACACTTCCGAATCTGCTGATGAAATAACTCAAGTTATCCTAGCTGGTATGATAGCTTTAATTCTCTCTTCTATGAAACGTATCTCAAACAATAAACCATGGTTTGTGGAAAAGTGCTCAAAAGGGGTTGTTGTGAAAAGTCACACCAATTTTATTTATTAATGCTCTTTGAAAATATTAATATTATTTTGCCCTTAAAAACATTCTCGAGTATTATGAAAGCTATAAAAACTCTTTATTTATTAACGCTTATCTGGAGCTTGATAGGCCATCTTGACAGTGCTCGAATTTCAGGCTGTTTCTGTTTAGTTGCATTTTCTAATCTCTATGTGTTGATGTGTTAATGGTTCCTTATGTATTCGAAAGAAGTGCGTGTGAAGAGAAAAAGAAGCAACATATTGAGTTAGTCAGAAGTTAGTAGAAGTCACGTAAGGTCTACGGGCTTTCGAACCTGTAGTGGCTCTGTCTTGTTTTAATAATGCGATAATAACAAAATGGCCTTTGAGCCTTTTGTTGCTCTGCTCTGATATTACGCTCTAAGGTCGCATCTCTGAAGCTCTAAATTACTCTGTTGAAGTTCTCTCTGCCCTTTTTGTATTGCTCTGTTTTTAATTAAATGTTATCGCGAAAATTGGAAGTGAAGCCCTAAATTACTCTGTTGAAGTACTAACTCTCTGCCCTTTTAGTATTGCTCTGTTTTTACTTAAATATTATCGCGAAAGTTGGAAGAAGTTTTGGAAGTCAAAGTGTATTTGACCACTTACAAGCAGTTCTCTAGATGATTGGTTGTTATAGTTAGTAAGAAGTGAGAAGAGAAACGCGTAGTGATCAGACTGATTAGTGATAAATTTAAGGTTGTTTTTAATTTAGTTTTTAACGGGTTGGTGTGGATATTTGACACTAAGTGTGTTGGACTAAGAGTAGATTTAAGTACAAACATTTGACTAGCACATACCAATACTTAAATTTTCTTATGTACATAAACGTTTCGTTTTTATTAATTAATATTAAAATTAATCAAATTTGGACTTTTGGGTTTAATGTGGGTTAATGTAACTTTTCCTGAAACAATAAATTCAGCCTATGGCTATGGTCCTTCGAACATTTAACCAGAACCAGTTACGCGGTTCTACGATATAATCCAAGTGTTATGTCCCCCTTTGTGGGGGAGTGAGAAGCAGCATCCACTCCCTAACAGGGGTCAACGCTAAAAATGTTCATCACGACCAGTGTAAGAGAACCATTGACGAGAGCAAGAAGGGATATAACGAGCAGATCAAGAACAAGCTTCTCAACTGTCCTAACGGATCAAGATCCTTTTGGTGCGTTACCAAAGCTGTCAATCAGCGTTTCTCAAAAACGTCAATTTCACCACTGACCAAAGATGATGGCTCAAAGCGGAAACAGTCAAAGAAAAAGCGAACATTTTTGCCGAAATTTTTGCATCAAATTCTACCTTAGATCCTCAAGGAAATACTCCCCCAACTATCCCGGGAATGGATTCCTCAATGTCAGGTCTGGTATTTCGTCAACGTGAAGTGAAACGAATACTCAAAAGCCTAGACACTAACTAGCAAGGCCACAGGACCGTATGGCGTTCCCGCAATAGTGCTTAAGAAATGTGCTGCTGAACTAACAGAGCTCCACTATGCAGGCTTTGCTCCCTATAATACCGAACTGCGTGCTTTCCTTCTAGCTGAAAATGCGCTCAGGTGCAACCAATCTCGACGAAAGGTAAGAAAACGATTCCAAGTAACTACCGTCCAATTGCTTTAGTTCCCATCATGTTCAATGTCATGGAGAAACTGATCAACGAACAGCTTTTAAAATATCTTGAATCATTAGGCATCATAAGCGATCGCCAGTAAGGCGTCCGCAAATACAGATCACCTATCTGTGGACCAAAGCCATCGAGAGCTATGGCGAATCTCGTGCAGTGGCCCTCGACATATTCAAAGCATTTGATAGTGTGTGACATGACGGATTGTTAAGCAAATTGACAGTATACGGACTACTACCACCACTGCTTCTATGCCTTTCCAATTTCTTAAGGGCTCGAAGCATCCGAGTTGGTAATGATGGACATCTCTCGGAGGAATATAAAATCAATGCCCGAGTTTCTGAAGGGTGTATATTATCTCCCACACTGTTCCTGCAGTCCTGCTCTATATCAACGATCTTTTAGACAGGACAAACAATTTGCAGACGACAACAGTCTTATGTCCTCATTCATGTCGCGGACCCCAATGACAATGGAATAGAATGAGGAAAACAATGTCCAGTTTAGCGCAGGAAAGACTCAAGCAGCTGTCTTCTCAAAAAAAAGCAAACATCGCAGGATCTGACTTATCAATGACAGGACAAACACTAACTCTGGCCTCATCCATAAGATTGCCGGACATCAACGTAGAAAACAACATGCCTTGGCGTAATCGCGTTAGGCAGCAGCACAAAAGCACAAAAGCTAGGCACTCTATATCACTCTATAGAGCAAAAAAGTTGTATACACCTCATCAGATCTGGAATACTGTTTCCCATGTGTGGAGCTCGGCACCAAAACACTTGCTCAATATATTAGATTCCATACAGAGATGACCAGTCTGTCTTGTGGATGATCCAGAGTGTACTCAATGATGCTTTCAATGCATTTGCAGGGATTATCTTTTATTATTTTGAATTATCATTTCCCTTAAAAAAAATTATTTTTCAAATTATAACTCAAAACGAATTATATTAAGCCTGAACTGAGAAGGCTTAAAGAAAGGGTAACTTTATTTACTGACTTAGCTAGGTATGACAGAACATATCTCGATATTAGTAAGAGATTGAATGTTATATACAGGGAGAGACTGAAGGTATACATGCGCAATAAAAATGACCAGAAGATTTTAAATGCTGACAATAAATCCAAAGCTATGTGGCAATGTATTAAAAGTATTCAAAAGGCCTATGACAGAAGGAAGCATTGTGCTCGATGGTAAACAACTTTCAGATGAAGAAATAGCTGATAAATTTTTTACTCAATTCACCTTGTCTAAAGTCTGAACCTTTGGACTTATCGTTTCTTGACGAGAATGTACCTCTGCACAATGTGTCTTTTTTTCTATCTTCTGTAGGTAGTCATGATATTTTGAATATAATTGGTAAACTAAAAAATTCGAATTCCAGTGGACACGACGGCGACGGTATCTCTAATAATATTTGGAAAAAGTGTCGATGTCATATAGCAGAAATTTTTTCGTATTTAATAAATCTTTCCATAGAAAAGGACATTTTTCCAGATGCTCTAAAACTGGCAACCGTTATCCCCCTATACAAGAAGAGAGACCATAATGACTTCAATAACTATCGTGGAATCAGTCTTTTGTGTAGTGTTTCTAAAATTTATGAGTTGGTTTTAAAAGATCAACTTCAAGCATTTTTCTACAAGAATAATTTGCTATCACCATTCCAATTCGGCTTTACATTAATTCAAAGCACAGAAACAGCACTATGTGAATTTCAGCGTATCATTATTGATTCTCTTGACAAAAGGTTGTCGGTGCTGGGGATGTTTATCGACTATTCTCGAGCCTTTGGTGTCGTTGACCATGAACTATTGCGTTATAAACTTTTCCGGTACGGTGTACGGAGTAAACCCCTAAATTATATAAGGTCATATTTATTTAATAGAGGACAGCGGGTTTTGGTGAATCAGACTAGAAGTAACTGTAGATGGTCGGGATAAACAAGTGCTTTTATTATTGCTTAAAACCATAAAGAAGGGTGTGGTATTTTAATTAACCACTTTTAATGGACAGTATAACATAGGGTGGTGAGAGAAATTGAAACATGTATTCGGTATTGATATAATTTAATAATGCAGGTGTAAATTGCATTTAAATATAATGGAGATAAATAAACAGTGTTTTCTACTTGGTTTTCTATGTTAAATAGAAAATATATATGTACAATTCTTAGACTAAAACTTTCAATCACTCATCATTCGTTCAAGTATAAAACTAAAATTACAAAAGGTTTCTTAAAATTAGAAATGTCTACTGAAGAGTCTTGATTGTTTGATTTAAAAATTAGTTTTTATCTTTCTTATTTTAATACTTCGTTCGCCAACTTAGCAACTTTCACACAGCATACCTTTTCACTTTGACTGCTTTACCTGCCTTGCTTTACAGGAATTCGACCAGGAATGTCAGTCTGCCTTCCGCCATTTTATGTTCCAATTTCCAACGGGAACGGGGATGCTATCGTTTCTAACTTCGAAGAATTGCTTTAAAAAAGCTCAAAAGGAGGTCTTTGGACAAAGATAACTGAGGTGCACGAAATATTTTCTAATATTCGTGCATACAAGAGAAATTGGCCCAAAAAGGAACTTGACCTTTGGCCGGAGAACAGCACGTTTTACTGCTATTTAAGCGAACGTCTTAACTGAACTGTGAGGCTAGAGAGCAGCTGGACTGATCTAGTACATTTTAGTGGGTGTAAGACACTTTCAAACTAATTAATTGCCTCAAACAGAGCTAGGACAGGGCTAGATGTTTTTGGCGCGGAAACTAGGAGAGCTGTGACTAGACAGATCCTACGCGAATGAGTGTTTGCTACGCACTGACTTGAATAATTTCTTATTTCTTTTCTTCAGCTAGTCGCCTAGCGGCAAAACTACATAATAAAAGTGGGCGGTAACACATATCGAATTCATTTGAGATTACAAGGGTAGAAGCTGTTTTCTTTCTTTATTTGGCAGACTGATTGTTCACAAGACTGACGGAGACAAAAATACATTGACTTTAAAACGATTACAAACGTTTTCCTTTACGAGTGAAGAGTTGCTGAATTGTAATCTGTTATACTGACAGTACTTGGTTTAGAGGTTCGAACTAAGGGATCGTCCGTCTAGGGTTGGACTAAGGGGTTTTGAAGAACTGGCATTTGCTTATTTAAATGTACAAATTGGGTTGTACCCGGGGTGAAATAAATCTATTTTGTGTTTAATTATGGCTCATTCATTCTACATACATACAGGGTGTTATCACCAAACTATACGGTGAAAAACGATAGTTTCTACACGTGTTGGGGTGTTTCCCCAACAGTAGAGTTGTTGAAAAGGGTGTAGCTCAAGGGTCCATTTTGGGTCCTTTTTTTTCTTGACTTTTGTCAATGATTTGATAAATTATGTTATGAATACAGCTGAGAATGTCTTTGTAATTTCATATGCGGACGATACTAATGTTTTGTTGGTAAACAAAAATAAGACACTTCTAAAATCACTTGCTGAAGATGTGTATACACGAATACTTTTATGGTCGGAAAAAAATAAACTTAACCTAAATAGGAGTAAAACATCGATGGTGCACTTTTCGCTAAAATCAAGTGACATGGATCTTGAATTATTTGAGAAGTCCGATAATCATGTTAAGCTCGCTAATGAAATCAAGCTATTGGGGGTTATTTTCGATAGTAGTTTAAGATGGTCTTCTCAAATCGAGCTGCTTTGCTCAAAAATACGTAGCAGTTGTTTTGCGCTCAAATTTATGTCAATGCATTGCAGTAGGGAAATACTTTTAACTCTTTACCATGCGAATAAAGGCTCCGCTTCACGGCCACGCGAAAATAGCATTTTAGGGGTTTAGAAATCCGGCTGTAATTTGGAAACCGTTGCACTTTTTGACTTGATTTTTTTTTTATTTTATAGATAAAAGATCAACACATGTCTGTAAATATATGAGAAGTTTATAAAATGCGCACAAAAATATGAATTTTTTAATCAAACATTGCCAATATTCGAACTGCGTTAAGTAATAATAACAGGTCTCAAATTATATTTAAACATATTTATAGACATCGAGCAAACCTTTATGTATAAGTTCGTAAAAAATTTTTTGAAAAAGAGCAAGCCATTGCTGAGATATCCCCGGATTTCGAAACCCTTACAAGTGCATTATTACTAGCGGCGACGTGGCGGCCTCTGCTGATTATTGCAACTACTCCATTTTAAGCGATGCGAGGGTTTTCAGGCCCGTATTACAAATATTTTATTCAAATACAACAGTCGTGTTCATATAATATATCTGTAATGTTATTAAAGACAGATTTTAATTACCTACCCACTATTTCTTTACGAATAAGTTTTGCTGGTGTTATTTTACTGCGACACCGACGGCGACGGTGCAAGTGGCAGGTTCACTTGGTTTGATTAATTATTATAATTTTGAAAGTTACAGTAGAACGTACTCAAAATGTAGACAATCGACCAATTATTATTTTCATTAGATTTTGTATGGATACCTTTACAACCTATTGAATGAAGTCAAAGGAAGAAAGGAGCTTGTCGGGATTTTGAAATGAATACTTAAAGGCAAATGGAACCGACTTTTTTCGTAAAGTTGAAATCATTATTTAATAATTATTAATTAGTTCCGACATATACTTTATTCTTAATTTGATAACAGCCGACCTAGTTTTTATAGGTTCGGTCACGTACTTTCAATGAGGTTTTCATGGTGAAAATTTGCGATATGTTAAAATTGTAAAATTACGGTGAGAATGAAAATAAATACTGATGATACCTAAATCAAAACACAAATTTATTCAAATGACGTAAGTTAGTTTATAAAAGACAAAGGACTAAAATTAAACTTAAGCTTGTAAATACTCATTATAATAATATAGTATCCGCCAGAATGTTCGCTACATATGGGAAAAAAATTATCTTCAGGATATCATTTTTTTTTTGGGCCGATCTATAACTACAAACAACCTAAAAATTAATTTTGACATCTGTCATGGCGGGAAATTTGAAATAATAGATAGATGCCTATGTAGATTGTAATGAAAAATATTTCTAATATCCATACTTCTACGTTTTCGAGGATCTACAAGCTCTGGTAAATAACATTTCATATAAAACTCGGTTAATTGTTTTTTGATTTTATCGCAGAATGCATCAGTTTTTAAAATTATTTCTTTCTTTATGCCGAAAGGCGTCCAAACTGCAAAGCAGCAGTAGGCTCTTCCAGTCACCAACAACTGGCCTTGTATTTGGTAAAACCATTTGTGGTTTTGATTGATTTCGCCGCTTTTTTTC
>MU184696.1:64676-78208 GCA_016904865.1 Pissodes strobi | reverse complement strand
TTATGACTCGTGCCGTTGTTATACTCGATTTATTGAACTAAATCATGTTGAAAAGTATGATACATATATTTCTCACAAAAATAATAAACAAGCAGCAAACTTGCGATCACAAAATGAAATAAAAGCAAATAGTGTTGGGTATTGCTAACCAATTCGTGTCCAAATTCCCTACAAATTTACTGAAAAATACCCTTTTCTCATCTTAAATTAGCTTCCTATTGGGTGACCGTAATAAAAACTAATTTGCTTCTACGTTTAAAATTTATGGAAAAGCTGCAGATTGAAGTAAATAAGTCTTGATTCTCAGCGCAAGTGTACATCTTTACAAATATGTATATAGCATCTAAAAAAAGCTTTGTCTTATGCGTTTCGTTTTCAGTTCCAGTCTAGTTTCAAATATCTTACCGTCTCTTTTTTCTCTTACCGGTGTTAATACTATCTAAACGGTGAACACTGGAACATTTAAATAATAAATAAAAAATCGGTGGGTGCTTAAAACAGAAGCGTCTAGAGGCAGCCTGGATATTTTGGCTAGTGAGCATAGTTCGGTGGGCGGGACTTGGTTTGTTTCAAATGTACAGGATTCGTTTGAATGTCTTTACAATCCAGTCAGTTGTTTCCAACGGATTTAGTGGTCTAGCGGTTAGATGGTTGTGCTTGTGGTAGGATGCTCCGGGTTCGATTCCCGTCAAGTGGCAAGGCTTTTTTTTAGGGTAATGTTTGTAAAAGTCTTTTTTCTTAATTTTGGGTATGTTTAGTTTTGTTTGGTCGCGCCGCCGCGTGCGAGCGAAGCGAGAGGAAGGTCATGCGTGAAGGGAAATATTATAATACTTCTGACTACAGGATTAAAAAACTATTTTGTCAAGATATTTAAAACAATTAATGCAAAACTTGTAAATTTACTTCCTCAATTTGTTTTACAGAAATGCTTCGACCGGCCAACATATAAATTTTCAAATTGCGCGCTGTCTCTAGACGCGGGTGCTTAAAACCACACGAGGAAGTGAAAACTTCAACAACAGGAGATTAATATTATGAAAAAAGTACAAGTATTTTTTATTTTGAAATTATTTGCCACAATTCCGATGTGTGGCCACGCTTTTTCTTTCTTCTAATCAGCGCGAACCTTCACCTCGGCTTAGAAGAGACCGATGGTGAATGATATCAAATAAGAAGTGAAGTGAAAGTGAATTTGCAAGTACAGATGCATAAGCTAGAACGAGTCGTCTTCAAAGCGTGCAAATAGGTCCTAGCTCTAATGCCGGAGAGTAGGGGTGGGTTAATCTATAAGGCGCCACAAACTTGTAGACGGCACAAGCAAGAAATATGGCACTCGTTTTAGTCTAAGCTTCGCAATTTTCAAGAGAGAATTACTTAAATAAATTCGAAATTAATTTGATTAGGTTGATTTGAATTTAATCAATCCGAACAAATGAGAAATGAAATAATAACCGTGAATTAATTTAATAACTAGAGAATTAATTTAATTATGAAAGGCAAGTAAGTAGGCCAGTATTAAAAATTAAAAAATGAGACGCAAAAGAAAACTAATGATTAACAACAAAGCCAATATTAGACTGTAGTATCTATAGCAAGTCAATGAAGGCGAAACATTTCAAACATAGAGCACAAATGAATTAAATTAGAGTACCCACCTTCTCTAATCGTCCTGATTTCCTCGTGATCCGGGCAATCCAGAATTAATTAAATAACACAAGCAAGTTCAGTAAATAGAAACACAGGCAAGTTCAGTAAATAGAAACACAGGCAAGTTCAGTAAATAGAAACACAAGCAAGTTCAGTAAATAGAAAGTTGATTTATTACTCAAGGCAAAAAAAAAAACAGAATAATCAGATGACGATTTTTCCGATATTCTAGGCGGCTATGCTAAATATTACGACTAGAACTGTCTACTGTTAATAATCAGAAATTTTACTCAGTTACTTGAGGCATAAAGGTAAATAAAAGAGAATAAAAAAACAATTATTAATTGAATTATCTCGCTCAATTAAAAGCCGATATTATTATGTATTTTGGATAGAACAAAACTTTCAATAACAATTGAAGACACAAGTTGATGAAAGGCCCATGTACAATTAAGTTAATTTTGAGGAAAAGTGGTTTAAAGTTATTATGCCCGGATTTTTTTTGGGAACTATTTAAGGAAACGATTTTTTTTCTAGACAAAGATCTTTAATCCAAGAATCTAATATACAAAATAGTGTAACAAAAAAATACATACTTTAGGAGAAAAAAAATATAAAGTGTACTTGGACCCTTTTTACAATATGTTTTGTTTTATCTTTCATATAAGTAGTTAGTGTATAAAGGATCTATATACCATTCAACTAAAACTACATTAATTTAACCATTGTTCTAAAAGTAAAACCTGACTTAATCCTTAACCTCTCTCAATTTTCTTTTTTTCACGGCTTTTTTTACTGCATTGCTTGATGTTTCATAAAAATATTTGTATTCTTCTTCGACCAATTTCAGATGCTCCTTTATATTTTCCAATTTTTCAGTAGACACTAAATTCTTTTTATTTCTTATAACTTTAAGTTGACAATTTTGTAGTTCCTGTTCTGAGTAGCTATTTTTTTAGCAGATTGACCTTTAAAAATGGACAATTCTCATCCAAGCTCTTTTTATATAGATAGCTTCCATACTCATCTACTCTTAACCATTTAATGCCGTCCCTGAAATTAACCTTTTCACTCAATAAGTTTGTTTTCCTATTAATAACTTCTAAATTTTTTGGCAAATCTTCAATATATATATTAAAATGATTTTTTTTATAATTTAATTTTATTACCACTCTGTACATGAGTTTCAAAATTTTATTTGTATATTATAACATTTTGACGTATGTCATATTCATATGAAGTAATTTGACAGCTGTAACTGTCAAATGTGATAGTTGTACATGTCATATTTTATTTCCAAACACACTTTCCCAAAAAATACCCTATTTTCAAAATATTTCGGTACAGCAAAGTGGTGCGATTATTTTCAAAAATTCGAACTCCGCGCCAAACATTTTTTTTTCCGAAAATTATTTTTGATTTTTTTTTGTTTTTATTACAGAAATGGTTAGAGGGATCAACGTGCACGTTACCCACATACAAATAAAAAATTTTAAATCGCTTACAGGGTGTTAAAACCACAATTTATCCCCAAAAATCCCCTATTTTCAAAATATTTCGGTACAGCAAAGTCGCACGATTTTTTAGACCAAAAATTCGAACTCTGCGCTCGCCAATACCAAAGTACCAACATCAAAATTTTTTTTTTCGAAAATTATTTTCGATTTTTTTTTCCTTCCATTACAGAATCGGTTAGAGGGATCAACGTACACGTTACCCACGTACAAATAACATTTTTTAAATCACTTACAGGGTGTTAAAACTAAAATTTTTCCCCGAAAATCCCCTATTTTCGAAATATTTCAGTACAGCAAACTCGTGCGACTTTTTAAACAAACAAATCGAGCTCCGCACCCTCAAATACCCCTCTCCAGAATACCAACATCAAAATAAATTTTTTTCAAAAATTATTTTTGAAAAAAAAAATTTTAATTTCATTACAGAAACGGATAGAGAGATCAACGTACATGTCACCTACATAAAAATATATTTTTTTAAACCACACCTTTTTCCAAAAAAAACCCTATTTTCGAAATATTTTGGTACAACAAACTCGTATGATTTTTTAGACTAAAAATTCGAATTCCGCGTCCCCAAATAGCCCTCTCCAGAATATCAACATCAAAATTAATTTTTTTCGAAATTTTTGATATGTGTATGTAAATTTTTTTCGCTTTCATGACAGAAACAGTTAAAGGGATTCACATACATATTACCCGCACATAAATAAAAAATTTTAAATCACTTACAGGATGTTACTACCACACATTTTCCCAAAAAATCCCTTATTTTCGCAATATTTCTGTACAGCAAACTTTTTACTTGAAACGCACATTGCACGCGGTCTCGCGATTAACTGCAGATTTCAGCTATCATATTAGTAAGGTTGTTTGTTTTTATACCGCCTGTCTTTGTAGTTACGTACACAGGTCCTTCATCTACTATTATAGACAGCAAAAAAACATGTATTTTTATAGACATAAACGACTTACGTGCACAAGCACGAACATGGGCCCTTTATCCACTATGACATTCTATTATTTTTTATTTGTAAACGATAATTTTGGGGCTATGTACAGTAAAATGATACATACGCCCTTCATTCACTAATTGATATATATTTTGGTATGAACATAGGTCCTTCATCCACTGCTATTTCGTTTATTAGTTGGAAAATTGAGTTGAATCATACCAGGACAGAATTATATGTACTTGGGACCTTCGTTTCCACAAAAAAACTCATTTTTTACAAAAATGTTACATGGGCCCTTCATCCACTTACATCTTCAATTAAGTTCCTTGGTTCACTCGAACGTGATCAACTGGTGGTAGCTAACGAGATTCAAAGCGAAATATGACGCGATATAACCGATGTTAGACACAAACTGAGCTAATTAAAAATATAAATTCTTACTTTTCAAAATCACAGTTCAACTAACATAAATAAAAGACCTTATTCGATTATTATTTAGGCGCAAGCCATGGTCTGACGTTACAGTTCCGCTCTACAAACTAATTATGTTTATAATTAAAATTAGGGACGCCAATAATAAATGATACCTTGGGCAGTCGACTAAAATTAAATCAGTAGATTGGGCGCTGTCTTCGTTAATCAATTATTAACCAGACTCTATCTGACCATAAAGGCACTCTTCTTAGAGACTAGAGAACTAGACCAGGAACTAGGCATCACAACGCCAAATCTACCGAAAGGAAGCGATAACTTCCTAATAAGGTACCTGAACAAATCGATATTCGGAAAAATATTTCGCGTTACCCGTCGCAAATTTCGTGAAATTATGCTCTATTATTTTAATAAACTACGAGCCAGTTTCGGCCAGTTAAAAATGTTAAAAGTGTCGACTGAGAAGACCAAAGCAAGCTGAATCTTAGATTTTGGATTTCAAAGAATAAAATAAGTAAAATTTTACGTTTCGACTTCAATAAGTAAATAATAGAATAAAGAAAATTATCTTAATTAGCAAATGGGGAAAAAAACAAAAAATTTAATCAAAGCTTAATACTTGAGCAAAGACAATTACGGTTCGGCGCAAATCTTGGGTTTATTTAACCAGAGTAGTGAACAATACGGTTAGGCGTTAAAAGTTAAAAAATATATATAAAGAAGAGAAAAGGGTAATAACAAACACTAATAAAGATAAGATAGCTCACATTCAGTTGGTGGCTTCTCGGCTGTTTTCCCGGTGGAAAGGAAAAAACCATAAACTTCCTCCGACGAAGAAGGACTCTAACGGTGTCTAGAACGATTCACAATCCAGGGACCAGACTGGCGTAGCCTAATGACTGAGCTTTAAGGTCTAGTAAACGAAACTCTGTCGGTTAAAGTACCCCGACGGTGGGTATGTACTCCTACGGAGGGTATGTACTCCTACGGTGAAATGTATCCCTACGGTGGAATCCTGTAAAGGGTTGCTATATGACTAGCTCGATAGAACGCACAGGTAGGTCGTAGACGGACAAAGCCTTCTACTTAAGGCAGCATCAAATCCCAGCTATGGGGCGAGTTTCAGGCACTAACGAATGAAACTAACCAACGTAATCAAAATAAGGCCTGAGACTCTATAAATTGGTCGGTCAGAACAATCCCATGAGGTAAAGTAAAAAAAACTTTCAACACGACTTCTGCCTTAAAATGCAAGCCAACGTAGAGTCATTTCCTTCAAAAACTCTCCGGAAGCAGATGCTTCCTTCCAATATTCCCACTACAACGACGCTTGGCCAATAAGAGTATAGTCACCCGTCATGTGGCCACGAGCTGTCATACCCAATAAATTATCAACACAAAAGAAAGAAAGTCCCTAAACGGCACGCACGTTCAGGAGTTGGTACCACAAACCGCTACAGAAAACTAACGGTCACAATTTTAAATTTCCGGTAGAAGGCAACTGCAGTCCGTTTCCAACACTGCATTCACCGGTCGGTAGAGGTCAATACAGCGAGTGATAGTAACTAATACCATGAACGTCACCAGTTTGTCAAGAATATCCCATAATATATATCCTCACAGGACTAAAGGGAGCAACAATTATTTATTTTTTATTCGTCAAGAAGAACTCTTTAACTTTAAGTTTCAACTTGATGCTGTAGGAAAGCCGTACGTTACAGTGTAAAACAAAATTTTACTTCGGAATCTCCCAAGACCGTATCTAGCGGGGGTGTTTGGGGTGTTCAACACCCTCCGAAATTTCAGATAAATTTATTACCTAAAACGGGGATAGCCAGAACGTCGACCGAGATCGACCGGCCAACAGCGTAAACATTTTTTGGTTGCCCGCTGTAGGACTAATCGGATTACAGATTTATCAATGCATCTCCGAAACCGAAAAGAATTAATATTATATAACAAAAAATAAAACAAAACTTGCCAGAATCACGTTGCCATAAGTTGGTCTCCATGTGTGACGAGATGGGTTCAAAATCATGACAGTCTTCTGAGATTAAAAAAAATGGTTGTGCCCATTGTAGAGACTTTGGAAGAACCACCAGCAGCTATGGATAGCGATACCTCGCCTAAGGCAATTCAATTTTTAAAAGCTATAATTTCTCTTTATTTTAGTCTCTGTACATACAGCTGTAGTTTTCTTTAAACATACTGCTACAAATGCTGCAAGCTGTCAATTGCAATTTGGTTGAAGCAATGGATCTTATTAATAACATCTATTCAATAAAAATGAAATATGGTAAAACATAGATTCCTGCTATTCTGATATTTTTAACGAATCTGTTGAGATTTTTAATTAAAGGCGAAATGAAGATGCCAAGAATAGCCTCCACTCAAATTTTTGGTGAAAGCGGATAGCAATATTTACTGCCTACTAGCAAATACCCATTTCACGCAACCTTTAATCTTCGTTTGCTATAAACTGCATATACTGCGAATATGTTAGGGTCTCTATCAGCTGGATGAATCCCCGATATCCACTGCAGACCTTCTTTTTGGAAATATCCGCCCGAGTCCTCCCGCCTGACGAGTCCTGGGCTCACAATATCTACATTTGTATTTTTGTCACTTCCCGCAGCTAACAAAAACTGACCAAATCTAACCTAAGGCAAGCCCAAATTAAAAAAAAATTATGAACATAACCTTAAAAAAAACATGTCTTGTCACTGGAATCGAACCCGAGCCGCAATATCAGAGACGCAGCATTCTAACCACTAAGCCACGAGGCTCGCTGAAAGCAATTTGCTGGACCATAAAGACATCTATTTGTAAGAAATGTGAAATGTGTTTATAATGCCCAGGACTCATCAGGCGGGAGGACTCGGGCGAATATTAAAAAAAAGGTCGGCGATATCCATTTCTAGGTTCTAGGAGTGTCAGTGCACCGAGAATTTCGTACCTATCAGCAAACGAAAAAAAAATTAAGAACTAGGTAGTTGGAAAATTTCTCTATTGTTGTCCCATACTGTTTTTTTACTATGATTTCTATAACAATTTAGGATGACAAAAGAAGAAATATGCTTTGTTTTTTATTTCTAAATTTTAGTAATAATAATAATAATAATAATAATAATAAACATAGGGAGTTTATAATCCTGCCTTTCTAGTATCTTTACCCTACTTCAAAATAAAAGTTCATTACAAGAATGGGTATCGGATTCCCCGATCTTGTACGAAAAATTGTAATATAACCCATTTATAGCAGAGATCACGAGGTTTACGAATCTTAGATTGAGTTCTTAAAAATAGCTATTCCTTGCCTGGCAACTGAAGTCAAAAAAATTACTAATTTGTCATTTTCCATGGAATCGATGCCATTTGATATGTTCTGCTAAATATACGAAAGTTTGGTTGTTTAGATTATTCGGTTTTTCAGTAATAAAATACTAATAAAATATCAAGTAATCGGCTGTTCTAAAAAAAAATAATCTTCGAGAGAAGAAAATAAAAACCTTCATGTATTTGACCTAGAAATCAATGTTTCTAGATTTTCCCTGAAAAGTTTACCTTCCTGATATTTTCGACAGCTTTTTCTAGAAATTTTCTGTCGAAATACTATCTCAGTGGATTCAATCCTCGCGCCTTTTTCGGACCTAGAACAACCCAAATTGACCCCTATTGCAAATTACATGCCAAAAAAAAACTGGCCACTTTCCGATTTTGGCCAGTTTCAATGGCACATGAAATGTCATCAAAAGTAACTTGCTCAAAAAATTTCATCAAAATTAATTTTTTTTTTTTGATAGTTATCGTGTACTTAAATTTTTTATAAATCGCACATTTGACGTAATAACTCAGAAACGAAAAATCGGTTCACCAAAAACAACTGATTGTCAGCTGTCCCCTAAAACGTGCCAAGTCTTATAGGAAGTTGACGCCGGCGCCGTCTTTCCCCGAATGAGCGATAGCCCAACGTCATGCGCTACGTGTTAGAACTCAGTTTTATTCAGATACATTTAACCTATAAATGTTTTTGGTTTTATTCACACACTACCCAGGACAAAGTGTGCTGATCGCACCTAAAGGAGTTTTCACTTTCTGGCTGATTTTCTCTCTCGCTTGGCTGAAGTCAGTTGACTCAAGCCGACTTTACAGTTTACCCGAATGAGCGTCACATAGCCGAACGTGACAGCTTTATTTTATTCACTACTGAAATAACCCAGCCCTATCCTACATATATTTTTTGATTTTCAAATTTTTCTTAAGCCTATGTTATTTTGCTACTTATTATTTAATTCTACATTGCCTAATTAAAGAAAGAAACAAAAAGAATCCGAATTTAAATCATTGCCATGAATAAATCAGCTAAATGCATATAAGGGAGACGCGGTAAGGGTTACAGCACAGGCGCACGAGCCTAGAAATATATAAGAAACGGCTCGCGAAGCGCGTCGCGGGATATTTGAATCAAGAGTTCAAAGCGTAGGGAACTAAAGAGTCTGACAGATTCTTGCGGAATCGTGAAGAGTTTGATCACGGAGAAAATTGTGATTCGTGAACGAGGTATTACGTACGGCTGTGAACGACGTACTACGTAGGGCTGATGCAGGGGTCGGCATGTGAGTACATGCACTTCAAAATCTAGCTGGGACTAGTGTCCGTAGAGCTGTGGAAAGTTTGGTCACGGAGAAAATTATGACCCGTGAACGACATACTACGTATGGCTGATGCAGGGGTCACAAATTTCATATTCCGTGGTTTAATTCGCCATGACTCTGCGAATATTCTCCTAGCTGCAAATATGGACATGTGCTGTGTCACGTGAATGACGTACTACGTATGGCTGATGCAGGTGATACAGGGCATATCCATATATCTACAGGTATAATTAATTGAGAGCTCAAGTCTTAGCCAATATCACGATATAAAGTTCTTAAGTAAAAATGCTGCGATCCACAGGAGGCCATCCAACAATCCAATCTGAAGGAGAAATGGCAAAAACAACGTCTCCATGTGTACTATTCCAGGTGAGACCTGATTCTATTACGCAAAATTTATACTTTCATTATTTTAACTTTACCTAACACTATATTCTGGGGACACGTACATATGGGCTCGATCCTATTTTCTTGTCACAAGGGCAGGTAAAATTTCGGCCAGACTCAGGGAGGACCGCAAATCGTTAAAATCTCATCAAAAAAGGCATGGCTCTAATTTGTGTGTTATATAATCAATAAGTAAAGATTTCAAGTTTAAATGCAATCAAAATTCACGCAGTAGGGAATTTAATTAACTCATAAAACCAACGGATTACGGACAAAAATAAATCACACTTATCTTTCTATTACCTCGAGAACGAGTTAATAGACTACTAAAGTTGTAAATCTCTTTGCGAAGGGTCATGTGGCACTGGCACCACAAACACCATTAGCTGTAATAAGTTGTAGACAGAATGGCGACAGTTATACTGCCCTAGAATGGAAAAGTAACGTATATGGAAAATTATGGTTTTAAGAAAATCGACTTCAAAGCTTTCGATTTTTTAACACCGCATAACTGTTAAGTTTTTTTGGCAACAAACCTAAAAGTTAGTATGGATATATATGTGACCACCTTTTATTTTGTAGTCTTCAAGTTTAAATTTTTTTTAACCTTTCCTGCTTTTTTGAAACATACGTTTATTTTCCAATATTAGTTTATAGGTGTCTGCAGTGGTAAAAATACGTAAACGCGGATACGTTGGGTAAATACTCTTATTAAAACATAGTTTCACAATGGAAACCTAACGTAAGTTGTATATACGGTTTTTTTCCATGGCATTCAAAAATATCGGACGATTCGTTTAACAATGGAAATATAGTGGAAGTAACACATAGGAACTGCTTTTTACCGTTACATATACGATCATAGGTTGTACGTACTTCATTTAGTAACAATCCAATACAACACAAAGTTACCTCTTCGAATATCGAAGATAAACTGACTGGAATACGAGTACTACGTCACAGTTTATACCGATTCGGTACGCTATAAACTGTGGCAGTATTACGTATGTTTTGGCGGGCTATGTAATGTCATATTTCTTTGGGGTATCTATGCAATGGAAAAGAAACGTATGCGTTATATAGGTTTGTTTTCCACTGGACAAAGATATCGGTACATTTAGGCCATACAAAGGAAAAATAACATATGTAGCATTTACGTTTTTTGTCACTGTAGAGGTGGAAGAGAAGACTTAAGAAATAAAATGGAAAGAACACGTAATGGATGATACGTTGTTTTTCCCTGGTAACTGAAAACAAGTTAGGTTGAAAAAAAGTCGCATATCTATGAAATTTTCATTATACGTTGATTTGCCACTGTGAATTACAAAAAACGACAACAGCTACGGAAAAACTAACTATACCATTTGAAAGAACTAAAAATTTTATACTGGAAAATTAGAAAAACTGTAAATGCCAAATTTCATTATACGTTACTTTTCCATCGGAGGGCAGTATAATAGGATTTTTTCGAAAAGAAGAGCACAGCTGATTTAAAGCATACCTATAGTTAGATTTAGTTATTTAATTTCGAATTGATGAGGGATTTGCCCTAAAATGTTTTCTGGTTTATATGAAATTGATCGGGTTAAGGTGAGACAGACATAACAGACATAATCTGTAAAAGTTGCCATACAAAATAAATGAGCGCAGCTCTTGGCGATACTGTATATCGAAGATTCTCAAATAAATCATAGTTTATTTGCGCGACAATAGGAATAATAATAATGGTATACAAAAGAAGAGAGCGCAGCTCTTGGTGATACCGTATATCTAAGATACTCAAATAATCATAGTTTATTGGTGCGACAATAGTCATAATAAAAATGAGATACAAAAGAAGAGAGCGCAATTCTTGGTGATACCATATATCTCAGATAATCATAGTAATCAAAATTTATATATGTCAAGATAATCATAATATATTTATGCCAAAATATTCATCATAATCATAATTTATTAGTGCGACAATAGTCATAATAATCATAATTTATTGGTACCCTAAAATATACAATATTTAACACAAGTCAAATTAAAATAAATAAAAAATGCAACAGTAAAAATATATATAAAATACACTAAAATACACACTATTTTAGTGTAAATTAAAAAAACACCAAAAGCTCTACATTTAAAACATTATAACAGGTTAAAATCACAACCAAGTAAAATGAATTAGAATAATACATTTTTATAGTAGTAATCTATACTTTTATAAATATGAGATAAGCGTAATCACAGCATAGTTTTCACTACTGGTATAAAATGAAGGACCGAATCCGAATAGAAAAGGGTAGTAGTAGACGACGGCCCATTTACACGAATTCAGATAATATTGTTGCCTATTGTTGACGTGTGTTATTTTGTGTCCGGATAATATTTAAATTATTCCGGTTGGCTTTATATGGCAAATGTACGATAACGATGCATCTCAGGTAAAAAGAAAAATAGAAAAAAATATATATAAATTAAAAGGCAGGGCCCGTTGTGCTCCTCTTATCGCAGAAAAGAATGACTGCATTTCCTGGGAGATATCAGTTATCGTTCGTGTACCGAAAACACACATTTGTAGCAGTAGAGACTCCAGGATCTTTAAATTACAAGGCTGGGCCCGTTATGCTCCCCTTGTCGCAGAAAAAATATTGGGCTGGTCCGGTTGTGACCCAACACTACCAGAGCTTTTTAGAGTAAGTAGCTCGCATCTCGACCTGTTGGTTGCATGCGAAAAAGATGAGTTATACCAGCTACAATCGCGTAATCAAACGCGGGTGTTATTGAGCCCAGAATATCTGACATAAAATCAGTAAAGTTAAGCAACACAAATAATATTGTCTGTTTCCGTAAATTGGTAGTACTTGCATGGTTAGTTTGAGTAGTTTGATTAGTCGGGTTAGTTTGGGTTCGTCCCTGCATTTTTCTGTCTCATTTTATTATTGAATTTGTAAATTTACGGTTACATTTCTTGACTTATTATATATTTATTTATTCATCTATTGTAACTGCTACATTTTATTTTTACACTGCCTTGTTTGAATTTCTGCAATTTCATGTGAGAGACCTATGGTCAGTTAATTATCTTAGGTTAATTTTTACTAGTTTTTACTTTTTGTTGTTTATTACTTTGACATATCAGTGTTTGAAATAACAAGATCTTTATGTCTCACCTTGTCCTAGTTAATCGTTAATCTTTATCTGGGGTAAACTTGTCCACTGTATTTTATGAATGTTGAAATTACGTGTTCTCTTCTACATTAATAAAATCCACCTGCGAGTGAGATGGCATATTTTAATTATGTGGCAACTAGATTAGTTGTTTGGCATCCAACGACTTTTATTTTTAGCATTAGGAAGGCAGTCTATTTTCAGGGCGGATTTAAAGTAATAGCTAAGTAAGGCATAACACTCAAAGCGACAGAGGAAAGGGGTCCTAGAAGGGTAGGTAATTATCGGAAGTAATTGCCCAAGTGCATCAAAAGTACCGATAATTTTGCATAACAGTGTGTTGTCTAAAAACTGCATGAGTTCATTTTCATATTTTGGAGAAAGAGCCCGACACCGAAGGTGGAGGGCTCTTTTTCCAAAATATGAAAATGACCGAATGCAGGTTTTCTAAGACAACACGCTGGAATGCAAAATTATCTGGCTATTTTGATGCACGAGTGTAATTCGGGGGAATATTTCCCGAATAAAGACATGGTTTAAAAAATACATTGCTATTCTTTTTTTAATACAAAAACGTACATGTAACTGTAAACAAAGCAAAGAGATGCAAAAATACGATTTTTTAAATCCGAAACCAGAAATTTTTAATAATATACTAGCTGACCCGGCGAACTACCGCGTAACAGTCAATGAATATGTTGTTAACTTTTAGCTAAACTTAAGTTAGGATTTTAAGTTCAATAGTTTATTTGGATAATATATATAAAGAAAATAAAAAT
>MU184696.1:26980-62614 GCA_016904865.1 Pissodes strobi | reverse complement strand
TTCTTGAGTTATAAATGGTGTAACTAACACGACTTTGTTTTATATATGTCGTAGTCTTATACTGAAATCCGTCATTTCATGAAAAATCTAGTCACATCATGAAGCGTCGGCATGTTGTGTAAAAATATGAAGCTACATAATCAGACAAGGCTTTTCATGAAAAACCCATAATATGGCGGCGTATTGTGTGTAACACAACCTGCCTAACTTTGAACGTTCCCGTTTCATGAAGTGCCCACGAAGAGAACGCACATTATGTTTGAATGGCGTATGTTAATTTGGTATTTAAGGGTAGGATTATACGCATTTTAAGATCCTTTACAGTCGTAGCCGACAAATCGGCCTCTCTTATTGGTCGATCCGCATGGCCCTCCGCTCGCTTCGCTCGCTACGGGGGCTCAAGAAAAGGAAACTAACCAGGTGCTAACCCAATCTAACCCAAGACATACCCAAAATCAAGAAAAAAAGCTGCTTAGAAACATAATAAAAAAAAAGCAACGGGGTTCGAACCCGTGTTTTCCAGGTGAGACCCAACGATTTAAACCTCTACACCACGAGAGCTCTTGCGAGAAATTGATTGCACCACGAAGACATATTGTTAAAGTTTTAATACACACCTTTTTTAATTGTTGCATATTGTATGGTCGCTTATTTGGATACTGCCTATAGTATTCATTGTAGTCTCCATCAAAATACTTCTTTCCAGTATTTTGTTCCATGCCTTCCACATATAAAGATAAAATATTATCTAGCCGCTTTGCCCGCTTCACGAAGTGCCGTTCTTTAAATTCAGTCGGATCATGTTACGACGCTATCCGCCGAAAGAATGTAGTGATTTCGGGAAACGCCTCGGCAGATTATGTAGCCTCATTTATTTACACAATATGCCGACGTTTCATGATATGACTAGTCTTTTCATGAAAAAGCGGATTTCACCATGAGACTACGACATATATATATATATATAGATATTCACTTGACTTTGACGTTATTTATAAATTGTCGGCGGTCATCGTAAGTATACAATGGAATTACCATAGATACGTACGACGCAATTATTATTGCCGTGCTCTTTCGGTTTCTACAGTGCAATTAGCGCTGTAATTTTTCGACATGCAAATGCATGCTCCGGGTATGGGTTGTTTCACTACCCATCAGGAAAAGGTGTGCTAATTGCTCCTAAAGAAGTTTTCACTTCAAAAATCTATGATTAGTTTTATCTAAGCAAGAAGCGCAATTGTAAATTTAGTCTAGTTTCCAAAACTAAATTAAATTTAATAGTATATTATGATGTAAGTGTATAAGAGGGCCTTTAAAGCACGCGCGACCTATTTCAAAACACGACGCGCAGCGGAGTGTTTTGAAAGTCGCAAGGGCTTTAAAGGCCTCTTATACACGTATATCGTACGCTATTTTTTATTACGAATGCATAATAATCTCAAAAATGTTTTAGATATTTAATTTAAGGGATAAATTGACGAATATATTAATCTGTCACATTTGACATGATCAAATGTTTCTATAGCAACCTTTCAAAAAGTAGGCGCGTCATAAACATCATTTTATGCACGCTGTAGCGTGCGATAATCGTTGATTATGATGCATGCGTAATAAAAAAGTCTTTTATTGCCCAACGATACTGAAAAACTAAATAAAATCCAGTTTATACAACTGAATTCAATATTCAATGAAACATCAAGAGACATAATAGTCTAAAAGTTATTTAGTACTCAATATAAGTAAGGAAATAATAAAAATAGTCGAAATCGGTAAAATGATCGTATTAATCAAAAATTAATAAAACCACAGCCAGTTGAAACCAGTCGCAAATACACATTCTGCGAAGTAAAAGTTTTAATAAATGAAGGAAATACTGTAAACATTTTGTTCAAAATACAATGATTAGTACAAATTTTCTATACAAAAATCAGGCACATCATATTATATACTCTCGCAATCAGCAACTTTGTCTATCTCCTTTCTAAAGTTTTAATTGGCACTTTGCCTAACATAACCTGCTTAGATCGGTATCGTGCAAACGTCCTTTCTCCAGTGTAGTTGAGAAAAAAAAAACGCAAAGCTGAATTTGCAAAATAATGAGAAAATGGCTAAGCAGTTAAGAATATACGAGCTGTTATTAATTTTAATGGTCATATAAAAGAGAAAACACCTTCATAAAACGTTTCTATGTGATAAAGCTGTCGAGT
Organism: Pissodes strobi; assembly: GCA_016904865.1. Taxonomy (NCBI): domain Eukaryota; kingdom Metazoa; phylum Arthropoda; class Insecta; order Coleoptera; family Curculionidae; genus Pissodes; species Pissodes strobi. The sequence goes on along the minus strand of MU184696.1, from coordinate 60,407 downwards.
CGTTTGGAGAATTCCAGAAAAAACATAAGTGATAAGAACGGTATTATCTCAATTTTTCCTCGTAGTCATGACTAATATGAGACAATGGGTAGTTATTTTAAAGTTTTACGCTTAAATTTGTTTTGCAGTCGTTAAACCGTAAAATCATATTATGTATATACAAGGCGATTCACGAAGAACCGCCATATATGAAGTAGGTAACTGATCTCAATATTATTTGTTTTTGTTTTCTCTATCATATCTTGATAAGCTTAGTAAAGTATCTAGAAATCACAAAAATTTACCAAAGTTTTCATTATTTCATTGCCTGAAATCTCATTGAAAACGGTTTGAAAATGAAAAAATGGGTCAAGATCGGAAAATGGAGACATTTTTTGGTGATTGCAGTTTATGACAGATTTCCAGGTAAAATTTTGTTTTTGACTTATCGATTTGTTTATTTTTGATGTATCAACTTCTTACGCGGCGGTATGAGGGTTAATTTCGGCAAATGAGATGGAAATGTGGGAACGGAATTGTGAGGACGGAATGTGTAAACAGATGTAACATTATAACCCATGCGCATTGAGGACCAAGCTAATCCAGGACGGCCGCGATTTCAACGACTCAAATGGAGCTTCTAAAAAGCTAGTCGCTAGGGTAGTATTAGATTTTCATTATATTATATTCGCAGTGTATTTGGATCCATAGCACAGCTTATTTTTAATAGGCGGTTGAATTTAAAATGAATTTTCGTTTCAAAATCCAGGAAATTTCGGATTTTTATACAATTTTGCCATTTAAAATCGTTTTTAAACGGATTTTGGGCGATAAAAAAGCATATTTTAAATTAAACGAACTGTCAAAAGTATTATTCAGATGCCCAGACGTTTAAAACAATATTGAGTCATGGCCCTCTTCTAAAATTTGCAAAATTTGGTTATTGACTTTCTTAAATCAAAGTATGCCGCTCCAAGATGACGAGCTGGAAGTGTCCATAGGTTGATGTTACTCCTGGTGGCATTAAATTTTCGTGTCGAATTTGTGCAGTGAATTAATCCACTCCGATTGAAGTTGCTAGTAAGATTTATTAAAGAATCCTAACGCTTCGCTCGCGTTGATTTTTACGGTTAGTTTTAATCCCATTTTCCACGCATAAACTACTTAACCGATCATCATGACATTTTGTACAGATATTTTCAAGAGTGTAGTAAAGGACATAGGATACGTTTTGCTTTTATCCGCGGCATCGCTGGTGTTGATTTTTACGGTTAGTTTTAATCTTATTTTTTATTTTCTTTAAATTATATTTGTAAAGTTTTTTTTTTGGCATGCCTTCGGTTAGTTTTGGTTAGTTTTTGTTCGCTGCGCCCTTGTAGCGAGCGAAGCGAGCGGAGGGCTAAGCGTGAAGGGTAATATTAGACATTCTAATGCAGACGTTACAAATGTAAGCATTAAACAACGCATGTCAGGCGGTATCTGTGACGAGAATGTGTTTGCAGGCTGTCTGTAACCGTTAGTGTAAAACATGTCCTTTCTAATGCCAGAATATAGGCAACCAATTCCAAATAAGTGGTTGCCTGTATTCAGGCGTCACACGGCCTAAGGTACCATTAGATTTTCATGTCGATGATGTAGATATAGGATATGTTTACACATCAGTGTCTCGAGTACTAGCAGACTCGCTTATTTTTTTTGTCGCAAGTAAGTAGATTTATTTGCCTGAAATTTCATTTAAAACGATTTGAAGATGGGAAAATGCGCAAGTATCGGAGAATTTGGACATTTTCAAGTGATAAGCAGCTGCTTCTGTGGATTTTATGGGAGAACTTGTGACAAACAATTTCAATTTCTCTTTCTGCGAGAATTTTTAACCTAAACAGAGAAAAGAGGTTATTTCATACAAATTCTTAACTTATAAATATTTTCCTGAACCAATATGTACCTATTTAATAAAGGAATATATACCCTAATGTTATTATGAGGTTATTGCCCAGTATCATTTCTCCCCGCACTATTACCCGATGTCTATTTTATAACTGTTTGTTCGTTAAGACATAGAAAATCTCCTTTTTGCCTGTTGTATACATTTTCCCCACATCGAGACAAATTTGTTTACCAATGGCAACATTGCGGGCGCTCCGCCACACACCACTAAGGAGTAAATTTAGTCTGAAATAGGGATTTTTCAGGTAGAAGGGAAGAAGTTAATCGAGAGATGGTCCTGAGTTTCTTGGTCTAATGGTTGGGTATTGGGTTCACACACTAGAGATTGTATAGGTTGAATCCTGGTTGAACGCGAGAAATGTTTGTTTTTTAATGTCGATAAATGCCCTTTTGCCGGTTGTGCAGGTTTTATCCCTACATCTAGCAGGAAGAAAAACGTTAATGAGCGGGACAGTGTGTTGAGTTTACCCTCAGATGTTATGCCTATCAAAACTAACTATTGCCATGCCTATGACGTCCTCCTACCACGGAACATCTGAGAACAACAGAGAATAGTTGATTCACTGACCGCTCCAAGACCAATGATGGTACGGGAGCCGCTGCATGGAGTAAAAATGGTAAGGTTAAGCTTAAATGTTCCATAGGCAAACGTGCAACCATTTTTCAGGCTGAAGTTCAAGCCATTGATATGACTGCACAGTGGCTCATGGAATGGCACGTCAATCAAAATATTCTCGGACAATCAAGCGGCTTTGAAAGCTCTTGAATCTAGCCGTTGTTCATCCAAGGCAGTATGGAACTGCCAGGAATTACTCACCCAACCAGGTAGAGAAAATAAACTTATACTGATCTGGATATCTGGACATACAGGATATGAAGGCAACGAAAGAGCTGATGTTCTTGAGAAGCAGGCGGCCGCAACGGTCTTCAAGGACCAGAACCAGTACTTGTTTATTTAATAATTTGGTCATGTCATTCGAAATTTGTCAGAAACACATAAATTTTAAATGTTTAAAAATATCCTTTTTGTCATACGCTCCCAAAAATAGCTATTTTCGATTTCGGACAGTAATATTGAAACAAAATAAGTAAATAACTAAGAATATTAGTATTATATAAATAATATTTTAACAGATACTTATCCCGTACTGAAAAACACGTTGATGACGAGAGCGTACATAGATGATTTCAAGAATAGAATTTGGTCATCCTTGCAAACAATTTGCGAAAACGTATACCGTCAAATTACTTATAAGACTTAGAACTTTTTATACTCTTAAATACGCCAACAGAGATTTGAAATCCTCGAGAAAATCAGACAAAACCAATCGAAAAATAAAAATTTTGTCTCATTTATAAATATAATAGATTTTTTGAAATGTTATTTTATTTTTCTGGTAGTTTTATTAATTTCTTAACTGGTGCAACTAACGTTTTTCCGGAATCACAATAAATAAATTATTTTCATGGTCGAACAAACGCGCGCCTTAAGCCGAAACCGATGCCGCCTTTGTGCGGAGGCCGAAAAAGGTGCCGACTCGGACTTTCGTATCTGGTGTAGGTTAATCTGGGATTATGATTTCAAAAAGTATGGTAAATTTGCAAATTTAAGCGTTCTGAAGAATTGTAAAAAGCGTATAACAAAATTTTGGGAGCGTATGACAAAAAATAGTGTTTGTCACACGTACCTAATTGAAGTTTTTCAGGACTCGTCTGCTATTCCGGCTAACGCCTCGTCCGGAAACAGCAATGATTCGTCCTGAAAAACTTTATTTTAGGTACTTGTAACAAAAATAACTATTTTCATATTTTGGTATTTATTTATTTTCCCCCATTATATTTTACACATTAGATTTAAACCTATTTGCAGTGTTGCCGCAACGGTTTTTAAAATTGTACTATTTTTTTTCAGAAAATGTGCCGAATTGGGAAAAAATGTACTGAATTTAAATTTCCAATGAATAATTTTGTTATAATTACCAATGCATATATTTAACGCGTTTTTTTTACAAAATATAATAGTGGAAATAATGCTAATATTTAAGGGGGTGATTCTTGGACCCATTTTAAGGAAAAACCATATGAACGTATGTCCTAAACGTCTTAACTCGCACCCATGCAAGGATTATCACCCTTAATTATTATCAGCATTCACAACATTATAATATTTTTCACTAACATAATGAACTCTTTTAATCTAGGCAATAATTGCTTACCTATCCATTTTATTTAAACGTAGGTATAAAAAACTCAACAAAAATATTTAAACAAATAAACACCACTACACACTCAACTAGAAATATAGATAACATAGGTGGCAGATCTCATTTTTAAGTTTACTCATCCACGAAAATTGAGAAAAGACAAAACAGTCCCTGTGACTGGATAATTTAAAATTCAGTGGCAATCGATAATCCCGACGATAACATAAAATTGGCGGGAACGCTGGCCAATAGCGAGACGTAATCCGTGTCGCAACCCTAGCAACCGCATGGTGACGAATCGTGCTAGAAATTCGACCAATTAGGTATCAGATCTTAGGTGTGAACACGATACACTCCATATATATAATATACACTCACTCACGTGGTTTGTTCATGCCGCATTTAATTACATGAATCTCGCGGAGTTGCCGGCTTGACCGAGACCGGTTGATATACGCGTCAATATAGATTTTTCGTCTGAAAAACATTTTCTTTTCTTGATTTTCTTTTTGTACTGAATATCGAGATTTTTGAAAAATTGTACTGACGTACTGAATCTATTCGTTTCGTACTGAATTCAGTACAATTGTACTGAAACGGCAACATTGCCTAATTGTATTATTTTGTTTCATATAGTCGCAACTTTATCAGGAAAAGACCACGATTACACTTCATTCTCGATACTTCCTGGTTCGATATCTTCGTATCGTATGTATTCCTCAACATTGTGTTGCATATTAGTACCGATACTCTAGTAGTATCGTGACATCCCTACTTACTTAGAAGTCCTTATCACCGTGAGGAGCACATTTTTTTTTAATAATCTGGGGCTGGGGTGAGGCAAGAAAATTTCTGTAAAATCTTAGAATCTAGACTATCTAAATCGCAACATAAAATCCTAAACTTGCTTTCAAAAAGTTGGGTTTAAACAGTCAGGCATATAAAATAAAAACTCCACAACCTTTATTAGATCAAGCGGCTTTATAGCGTTCGGCAACATTGTTAGGAGGCTTGATACATCTATAGTACGTATCAGACAAACATCAAAACTAATTAGCGAAACTACGTGTAACACTGGATTTAAAAATCCGAAAAGTTCGCAGTGTTGAGATTCAGTTGGGAGTTGAAATTTTAGTTCAAGCCTAGATGAATTAATCTAATCATTCAGTTCAATTTATAAACTCAGTTGGCGAAAAGTTCGCTAATGTTCAGAATGTTTGCGAGGTTGAGAGCTAACCAAATTTTATGTATGATAAATCACTGTACTAGCACGTGATCGCTGTCAATAGCCGATTTGACATTTCAATTGCGCAATATTTATACCTGCAGCTGTAAAATCATACGGACGGGATGATTCGGAGATGATCGGTACAGATTTTAGATTTATGTATTTGAAACTTTTTGGCTTTTACAGTTTTTGCCCTTCTAGAGCTTTTTTGGCAATTCCACTCTTTCTTTGAAGATAAATTTCCACGTAACCTTCAGCAGCTTTTATGGACTTCAGGATGATAATCTCATCCCCCTGAAGTGGCAATGACCTGCAAAATGCGCAAAAGTCTCCTTCAGAAGCCGCTGCGTTACGATACATTACACGGTCAAGTTTTGGTTTGTTGTGCTCTAATTTCATTTCATTGAACAAAATCCACACTGGTGTCAAGTTACCTAACTTTAGGAACTCATTTTTAATTAAGCTTATTAGAGCGATAACCAGGGAAATCAGCGGATCCCATACTAATCTTTAACTCGTCCACCAACGTGAAAGACAACAATATCGAAAACGCCCAAAACGAATACATGGGACTTTCACGACAGTGCTCCACTATCGACTCGTGGTACCACTGTGCACCCAAGGCGCTGTCGATCCGGCACCATCTCGATGAACTCGACGTTGACTCGATCCTCTCGAGGTGATAAAACGAGGAGATAAACGCAAACATTGTTAAAAAGCCGGCAAACAGCTAACGGTGGTTATAGATGGGAGACAGTGCCGGAGATAACATAAACGGTTTATTACGTGTAACTAACTGTAAAACACACTTCTTGCTTCCTGTTAGAGGAAATACTTCTTGTTCACGGAAATGTGCTTTGGCACGACGAACAGGGAGAACTAGACAGCTTGACATGCATATATACATAATGAGTTTTTATTTTGCGTATCAGTTGGCCACAATTAATTATCCGATGCGACGTGATGCTGTTACTAAGTTTACGATAGATAGATAGATGCCCCTTTTTCCTAGTTGGAAACAATTCAATACAAAACGAAGTGACCATGTCTGTAATTTAACGATCTAATGCTTTTATTGTTTTAATATTAATTACATTCTTTGGATTAGTTTGTATGAGAGGAAACTGTATATTTTTAATTAAACTTACCGGGTTTTCAGATATATATTTTTTTAAATTTAATAAGCATTTTTCAGTCCCTAATTAAAAAAAAAAGTTATAGTCAATAGGTAGTAAAGTCCATTCAAGGCTATTGCGCTGTTACGTCAGAATTTCTGACGTCAAAAGAAAAGATCCGTACGTCTTAGATAGACTCGTACGTTATTTTTTACACTAGCCAAAAGATGTCTCTGTACCTGTTTTCTATTCCGGAGCACGTTCCGTTTTTATCACTTTTACATACTTATGACAATATTAGCCGCGTTCGTTTTTATCATCTTTTTCCTCGACTTGCTCTGAAAATTTGACAGTCACGAGTTCTGTGTATTTAAAAGGAAAACCCAAGTCACGTGCCTGTCAAAATGTTGGAGCAAATCGAGGAAAAAGATGACAAAAACGAACGCGGCTATTGTTTTAAACGTCTGGGCATCTGAATAATACTTTTGACAGTTCGTTTAATTTAAAATAATAATATGCTTTTTATCGTCTAAAATCCGTTTAAAAACGATTTTAAAAAATGGCAAAATTGTATATAATACCGCCCTGGCGGTAGAATTGGTTTGCGCATTTCCGTCTCATTTGCCGAGATTTGTCCTCATATCGCCGCGTAAGATGTTTACACATCAAAAATACATTTTTTCTAGAGATATAATTTTTTAGTATTATCAAATAAATAGAAAACAAATATTACTTACAGCATCTTTTTCACATGTGAAATAATGCACTAATTTTAAAATTAAAGCTTGCTCTGAACCGGTGGGGCATCTCAAACCGATTTGGTAATTATTTAGAAAACGGGTTTTCGCTATTATAAGAGATTTTTGAAAAATTCCTTTTTAACGTGTTTATATAGGTGAAATATAACAATAATCCGCGACCGCAGCTTAGTAAAATTGTTTCTATAATTTGTTATTAACAAATAGATACTCACGGGACCGGGCGGCGAATAGGGGTGCTGGGCGGAGACTACAGTACGCATCCAAGGAAAAATAGATACTGACAGTGTTTCTGAGAAAGTTTCTCACATCACGCACGGTATTGTCTATATCAGTATATACATAAAAATATTAAATGCGGTACACAAATAGGAATAATTATTGTTTCCGTCATAATAATGTCACGTTACAAATAAAAAACTGTCAGTAAATGACACAACGCTGATAACGGCTAACTTCAGCCCAAATGTTAATAATGTTGCCAAATTGCTTTGTCAATTTTGAAATCGTTTGCGTTGGTGATTGGACAATGGTAAAAAATAAACAATAAATGTAATAAAAACAGCAGCGCAGTGTTATCGTTCTAATATTTCACTTCACGGATCAGCCTTCGCTCGTCGCTCCAAGGTGCAAGCAAACAAAACTAACCCTAACTAACCGAACCTTAACTTACCAATGTAAAGAGACGAGCGCGCGTGGCGCGCTTGTCTCTTCACTATCCGAAACTAAGCAAAACAAACCAAAACTAACCCAAACAAACCAAAACTAACCCAAACTAATCAAATAAAGAGGCAAGCGCGCTACGCGCGCTTGTCTCTTCACGATCCCGAACTAAGTAAAGCCAACCAAAACTAACCCAAACTAACCAAAGTAAAGAGGCAAGCGCGCTACGTGCGCTTGTCACTTCAGTATCCCAAGCTAAGCAAAACCAACCAAAATTAACCCATACTAACCAAAACTAACCCAAACAAACCAAAACTAACCCAAACTAACTAATACTAACCCAAACTAACCAAAACAAAGAGGCAAGCGCGCTACGCGCGCTTTTCTCTTCACCGTCCCGAATTAAGTAAAACCAACCAAAACTAACCCAAACTAACCAAATAGCCGAACTAAGTAAAACCAACCAAAACTAACCCAAACTAACCAAAACTAACCCAAACTAAGCAAAACCAACCAAAACTAACCCATACTAACCAAAACTAACCCAAACTAACCAAAACTAACCGAAACCAATCCAAACCCAAGTTAACTAAAGTAGCTACGCGATCTTGTCTGTGGTATCCCAGATTAAGCAAAAAAAAATCGAAACCAACTATAATTAATTTTGGTTAGTTTTGGTTAGTTTGGGTTAGTTTTGGTTAGCATGGGTTAGATTTGGTTAATTTGTATTAGTTTAGGTTGGTTTTGCTTAGTTTGGGATAGTGCAGTAGCGCGCTTGTCTCTTTACTTCGCTTAGTTTAGGTTCGTATCGGTTAGTTTTGGTTTAGTTACGCTTGCCTCTTTACTTTGGTTAGTTTTGGTTGGTTTTACTTAGATCGGGATAGTAAAGAGACAAGCGCGCGTAGCGCGCTTGCCTCTTTACTTTGGTTAGTTTGGGTTAGTTTTGGTTGGTTTTACTTAGTTCGAGATAGTGAAGAGACTTTGCTTAGTTTGGGTTAGTTTTGGTTAGTTTGGGTTAGTTTTAGTTTGTTTGGGTTAGTTTTGGTTAGTACGGGTTAGTTTTGGTTGGTTTTGCTTAGTTTGGGATAGATAGGAAGCCCCTTTTCTTTGGTTAGTTTGGGTTAGTTTTGTTTTTCTTAGTTTGGGATAGTGAACTGACAAGCGCGCGCTTGCCTCTTTACTTTGGTTAATTTGGGTTAGTTTTGGTTGGTTTTACTTAGTTCGAGATAGTGAAGAGACTTTGCTTAGTTTGGGTTAGTTTTGATTAGTTTGAGTTAGTTTTGGTTCGTTTGGGTTAGTTTTGGTTAGTATGGGTTAGTTTTGGTTGGTTTTGTTAGTTGGGGATAGCGAAGAGACGCCTCTTTAGTTTTGGTTAATTTGGGTTAGTTTTGGTTGGTTTTACTTAGTTCGGAATAGTAAAGTGAAAAGCGCGCGTAGCGCGCTTGCCTCTTTACTTTTGTTAGTTTTGGTTAGTTTGGGTTAGTTTTGGTTAGTTTTGTTTAGTTTGTGTTAGTTTTGGTTTGTTTGGGTTAGTTTGGGTTAGTTTTGGTTTGTTTGGGTTAGTTTTGGTTTGTTTGGGTTAGTTTTGGTTAGAATGGGTTCGTTTTGGTTGGTTTTGCTTAGTTTGGGATAGTGAAGAGGCAAGCGCGCTGGTTAGTTAGGGTTTGGTTTGGTTAGTTTGGGTTAGTTTTGTTTGCTTGTGCCCTCGGAGCGAGCGAAGGCCCATACGTGAAGTAAAATATTGGAACGATAACACTGCGCTGCTACCAATATTTGTTAATGACAAATTATAGAAACAATTTTACTAAGCTACCGTGGCATATTATTGTTACATTTCACTTATATAAATACGCTAAAAAGGGTTTTCAAAAAATATCTTATAATAGCGAAAACCCGTTTTTATTACATTTATCATTTATTTTTTACCATTGTCCAATCACCAACGCAAACGATTTCAAAATTGACAAAGCAATTTGGCAACATTATTAACATTTGGGCTGAAGTTAGGCGTTACCAGCGTTGTGTCATTTACTGACAGTTTTTTATTTGTAACGTGACATTATTATGACGGAAACAATAATTATTCCTATTTGTGTACCGCATTTAATATTTTTATGTATATACTGATATACGCAATACCGTGCCTGATGTGAGAAACTTTCTCAGAAACACTGTCAGTATCTATTTTTCCTTGGATGCGTACTGTAGGGTCTCCGCCCAGCACCCCTATTCGCCGCCCGGTCCCGTAAGTATCTATTTGTTAATAACAAATTCTAGAAACAATTTTACTAAGCTGCGGTGGCGGATTATTGGGCTCAACTTTCTTTTAGCTGAAATGGGTTATGTAAAAACTGTGTTTTTGTTTGTTTATAAAAGGTCTGTCTGAACATAGAAACACAAATTATTTTTTTCGGAAATGCGTCATTTCCGTTTTTCAGACTTTAGATTAGCTGAAATGGGTTACATAAAAATTAGTTTTTGTTTAATGTTCTAGACATTTATTCAGAGCCCAGGAATCAATATTTTTTTCCGGAAATACATCATTTCTTTTTTTTTTTTTTTTTTAAATTTTTTTTTTTTAGTTTAGAATAGCTAAAATCGATTACATAAAAACTAGTTTTACCTTAGTAATTGAGACATTTATTCTAATCGCAGAAACTAATAACTTTTCTCCGGAAATGCGTCATTTCCGTTTTTCAAGAAAATTTAATTTAATTTAAATAACTTTAATTTAAAGTAAACTAATTGTGCAAATTGGGTCAGGTTGGATTATCGTAAGCGCGCAAAGAGCGCTTATTTAACTTTGCAATTTGAAGTTTGGGTTAGCTTGAGTTACGGTAAGCGCGCGAAGCGCGCTTTTTTAGCTTTGTAATTTGGGTTAGCTTGGATTAGTTTGGGTTAGGTTGGGTTAGTTTTGATTAGCTTGGGTTAGTTTGGGTTAGTTTGTTTCAGTCGAGTCACTGTTATTTAATTTTGCAATTTGAAGTTTGGGTTAGCTGATGGAGGCAGGGTAAGCGCGCGAAGCGCGCTTGTTTAGCTTTGCAATTTGGGTTAGTTTGGGTTAGCTTGGGTTAGTTTGGTTTAGTTTGGGTTAGCTTGGGTTAGTTTGGGTTAGTTCGTCTCAGTGGGGTCACTGTAAGCGCGCGGAGCGCGCTTATTTAATTTTGCAATTTGAAGTTTGGGTTAGCTGGAGTTACGGTAAGCGCGCGAAGCGCGCTTGTTTAGCTTTGTAATTTGGGTTAGCTTGGGGTAGTTTGGGTTAGCTTGGATTAGTTTGGGTAGTTTGGATTAGCTTGGGTTAGTTTGGGTTAACTTGGGTTAGTTTGGATTAGCTTGGGTTAGTTTGTCTCAGACGGGTGTCTGTAAGCGCGCGCAGCGCGCTTATTTAATTTTGCAATTTGAATATGTCGTTTTAAATGTACGATTTTTATGTCAGTGGAATTTTATACCTAGGTACTATTATTAGAAAATTTCAGTTAAATCGCGTGCTTTTGTCGTTAAATTTAAAAATGTAAGAGCATTTGTAATAAAATATTGAAATAATTGTGAAAATTCTAAAAAATAATATAATGATTAAAGATACGTCACGCCACCCATGGTTACTAATTCTTAATTTGTCCAATATCATCTGAAATGGAGAGCTGTTGTAACAAAGGCATCTTGGATGTTGCAAATAGGGATATATTGTTTAAGGGACACATACCTAAAAATTATTTTCATTAACATTTCCTGAAAAATTAGCATTTTTTAAACTGAAAATCAGTAAGACTCGTTAATTTATACTAGAAACGCTGTAAATTACATTTTAATTTTGCGGGACATAATATAACGTACAAGACTTCTTCTTTTTAATTAGCATTTTTTTGAAAAACGAAAATAACGCATTACCGGTGAAAAGTTTTTAGTTCTTGCGATTAGAATAAATGTCTTAAGTACTAAGGTAAAACTTATTTTTATGTAACCGATTTCAGCTATTCTAAACTAAAAAATAAAAAATTTAAAAAAAAATTGTGAAAAAAAAAATTGAAAAAAAAAAGAAATGATGCATTTCCGGAAAAAAATCTTTGATTCCTGGGCTCTGAATAAATGTCTAGAATATTAAACAAAAACTAATTTTTATGTAACCGATTTCAGCTAATCTAAAGTCTGGAAAACGGAAATGACGCATTTCCGAAAAACAAAATTTGTGTTTCTATGTTCAGACAGACGTTTTATAAGCAAACAAAAACACAGTTTTTACATAACCCATTTCAGCTAAAAGAAAGTTTAGCCGATTATTGTTATATTTCACCTATATAAACACGTTAAAAAGAAATTTTTCAAAAATCTCTTATAATAGCGAAAACCCGTTTTCTAAATAATTACCACCGATTTTTATTAGCAATTATTAGCGTAAAACACAGACCAACTACCAACAAATCAATAAATGAATTAAATCTGTTATTTTCGTTATGATATTTTGACATTGACGCAAATCGATGTCAAAGATTCCAATTTGACGGACCAATTTAGTACATACGTTCATTGCATAAAAAAAGATGGAATGATATGACGTAACAGCGCAATAGACTTGAACGGACTTTAGTTATAGTGAAATATTGCGATTGGTTAAAATGTCGCTCACAGATGCAGAATGGCTAGAAATAATAAACAATGATGAATTTTGGGATGAATCTGATGATCGAGAAGAAGGTAGTAATGAAGTTCAAGCGACGGCAATACTTGCAGATGGTAGAAGTAATGGATTGAAGCGAATTTTGGACATCGATAAACAAAGTGATTTTTGAAGACGAGGATGAAGAAATATTCAGTGATCATAATTATGTAACTAAAGTAAGTGATCGTGGTTGGTCTTCGGACGATGAAAAACCTCCGAGAGCTTTTACGAAAAAATAAATCAACGTTCTGGAAGAAAATGGATCAGAAGACGAGGCTCAATCTACAGAAGAAAACTTTTGTTCTGTGCTCAAACGATGAATGCTGGGGGAGATCAATTGGAATTTCAAAGTAAAAACTACTATGGAAAAATGACGCTTACAAATGGGCTAAAGCACCTCCATCTCTATCTGATTGTGGTTGGTCTTTGGACGATGAAAAACCTCCGAGGGCTTTTATGAAAAAATAAATTAACGTTCTGGAAGAAAATGGATCAGAAGACGAGGCTCAAACCACAGAAGAAAAAAATTCTTCTGTGATCAAAAGATGAATGCTGGTGGAGATCAATTGGAATTTCAAAGTAAAAACTGCTATGGAAACATGACACTTACAAATGGGCTAAAGCACCTCCATCTCCACTACACATCAAAACCACACGACACAATATTATTACGGTTCAATAAGAATTGCAAGGACTATTCAGAGTTAACTCGCTCACTAAACCCCACTTAAAACCTGAAACTTATATATGGATATGATAGAAATAATTGTATATAATAATATTCATAGAAATAATTGTCCGCCCCATAAATGCAAAAATTGAAATAACGTTTTTAAAATTTTACTGTAAGGAAAAATTGTCGACAAACATTTCTATTTACTCCTTTCAAGAGCACAGATGCTTGTAAGACGCGTGTTTTTATCGGACTTTTATACCTTCAAATTCAACCACGTGGATAATATTTTAAGATGTACAATGTTCTAGCATGATTTTCTTCCTTAGGTAGTGGTTTGTTTGCGGTTTGATAATTCACTAGAAAAGACCGAATCCCCTTGAAAGTGTCTTCAAAAAAAATTGTTGAGCAGTCAAAAAAAATTACAGCCCAGCAGAACACTGCAAAATTGATGGATGAAATTGATTGGTGTCATTCAGGAGTCAGTATACCCAATACTTCTACAGAGAGGACAGGATAGTTTGGTTCCATCTCTCTGTAAGATCTTCAGATGCTGTATAGCTTGGGGATTCATACCTACGAAATGGCAACAGGTGAAGGTTATATACCTGCCGAAGGTAGGCAGGATACCGGACCAGACACCAAAGTCATTCAGATCCATCATCCTATCGACGTTTATGCTGAAAACCCTTGAAAGGTTAATCGATAGGTACGTAAGAGATAGTGCAATAAAGGCAACTGTCAATATGCATACCAAGCAGGAAAATCTCCGGACTTAACCCTAGACGATTTGAGTAGGCTGATATCGAAATCCATAGAGGATAAAGAAATAGCACTAGCCACTTTTCTCGATATAGAAGGCTTCTTCAACCACGCGTCACCAGATTCGATCGAAACAGCCCTTAAAGGAAGACAAGTCCCAGGAACCATCCGTCAATGGATCGAGGCCAGCCTGAAAAATAGGACTATCGTAACCACCTATGGCGAGGCAACACTTAAAAGAGCAGTCGGGAGAGGAATCCGCCAGGAGAAGTATTATCCCCACTACTGTGCGCCATTCTAGTGGATGGTCTAATCCAAAAACTTCGGGCGGAAGGCTTTCACTGCCTGGGCTACGCAGATGACTTGACGATTGTGGTACGAGGAAAGTTCACGGGCACCATATCGGAAGAGCCCTTAACATCGTAGACTCCTGATGCAGAGAAGAACAAATGTCAGTTAATCCACATAAAACAACAGTGGTGGCATTCACCAAAAGAAGAGATTTAACAGGGCTAAAGCAAATGAGGCTAGCTGAAGAAGCTACACCCTTCTCCAAAGAGGTCAAATACCTTTGACCAAAAATTTACATGGAACACGCCCATCCGAAAAGTGGCGCTAAAAGCCACAATGGCTCTAGGTATATGTAGAAGAATGTGTGGGAAAAACTGGAGATTGAACCCGAAAATTACCCTATGGGTATACATAAGGGTGGATAGACCCATGTTAACATATGGAGCAATCGCCTGGTGGACGAAAACCAGACAGGTAGATGCGATGGGAAGGCTAAATGGGGTACAGAGACTAGCTTGCCTCTGTGTTACCGGAGCCATGAGCACAACGCCAACAACAGCGATGGAGGTATTATTAAATCTATCCCCACTCCATGGCAAAGCCAAATTGGTCTGTTACAGACTAACACAAGGCCAAACACCAGTAATAAGAGGACACGGCACCGAAAACAATAAACTATACTGCGATATTAAGGAGGATAACATTCTAGGCATGCCCTCGGACCGCTCCACTCCTCAGTATAGCTTTGAAAAGACATTTTCAACACAAATGCCACCAAGAGACCTATGGATAAAAAGCTTACCCATAAGGGCAGACATAGTCTGATATACAGACGGCTCGAAAACCGACCAAGGAATAGGAGCCGGAATCTACGAACCAAGGACAGAGACCAAAATCTCGATACCTATGGGCACACTCGCCACAGTATTTCAGGCGAAATTAAATTACAGCTATCATCCTTTGTATAGAGGAAATGATCAGGAGGAAGGTGAGCAACTAAACAGTCGTTATCTACTCCGATAGCCAAGCAGTATCTTCCAATATAGTAACATCAAAGTTAGTATTGGACTGTATAAATCTGTTGAACGAAATGGGAAGGTTTATTAGAAAAGTGACCTTGGCGTGGGTGCCAGGATACGAAGGCCATGGAGGCAACGAGATGGTAGACGAATTAGCCCGAGAAGGCTCGTCCCAGCCACTAACAGGACCAGAACCATTTTGCGGAGTCGCAAGGCCCATAGCCAAGACATCCATTCAAAAAGGAATAGAAGAAGCGTCCCATAGGTGGTGATTTAATCTACCGGGGCATAGACAGGCCAAATATTTCATCAGGAAACCTTCGGCAAAATTAACAGCAGACTTGTTAAGTTATAATCGGAAGTCAATAAGAGTCATAGTGGGACTACTAACAGGACACTGCCGACTAAAGAGACATATGAGTCTGATAGGCCTGGCGGATGAAACCCTGTGTAGATTCTGCCAGGAAGGGGAGGAGTCGGCAAAACACATTCTCTGCCACTGTGAAGGACTTTCGAGGTTGCGCTTCGAAACTGCGGGGACAACCAATCCAGAAGCGTTAAGCTACACCATGGAGCCACTGTCGAGACTTTAGAGTCTGATCTAGAAGACACGGTTGGACACAATACTCTAAGTATAAGGAGGGTTGCAATAGATCTTACAGGTAGCAGTGATATAAAGGCGATGACGCCTCCTTCACACATATATCTATCTCACTTCAGGAGTCGGTGCTCCTTTCAGTATATTCCAAACAAAGCTGCCAAATATGGATTGACGGTACATATTTTAGTTGATTCAGAGACTCACTACATGATTATTCAGATATATAACACCTCATAAACGAATCAATTATTTACCTAATAACACCTCAATATCACACTAACCTAAAAGACCAGTAACCAATAATTAAACCATATGACATTATTGCCATCTTGTCAAAGTCAATTCAAAACTTAACAAACTGCACGAGCTTTTTACTGTTATTTGCATTTATTAACCATTTTCATTTTTAGATTTCTAGGTAGGGGGTAGGTCTTTTCCTCGAAGCGTCTACCGTTTTCCAGTTCCTTTTCGGTTTTTCAGCTTAGTTAGGGCATTGTCTTTCCCTATATAAACAAGGGTTAGGGTCACTAAACTAGCACTTGTGCTGTTTAGCCAGAGCCGAAGCGGCTCTATTTTCCAAAGAATTGTACATTGAAGTGGAGAAAGCAACAAATATTAGCAAGATAAAGTTACTACACGTTTTCCAGAAAAACCATCAGGTGGTATAAAAAAGTAATGTTCTATTTATTGGACATCACCCTTTGTGCCTTTTATGTAAAGAGATATTTTGATAATAAACTAAGTTTTATCGAGTTTTGTGAAGAAGTGATTTGGGTATTGACAAAAATATATGAAAGATGGAACAAATGTAGTCAAGACAGGGTCATTGCATGGGAGTAAAAGAGTTAGTGGTAGATGTGGCCCACTCGTATCGTGCGGTGTAATACCACCACATTGGTTTAGAAGACGTGAAATGACCTCTGGTTCATGTTTCATCACCATTTTTTGTGATCCGGTTCCCAGGGTGGAAAAGAAAAGAAAAAAATTGCATGGTGACGCAACATAAGAGGCATCAGCACAAATATTAGGTCGGTCCACCAGCACCTAACATCAAATAAGCCTAATATTTTTGCTCTATCAGAAACAAAAGTGAAATCAAGCACTACACTACACATGTTCACTTGAATATACCCGGATATGATCTTTACTCCCGATTTCGACATAGCTCTGGATTAGCTGTTTTTAAACGAGACGATTTATGTTGTCAACGAGAAGAAACATACGAATCTAAGGACTTCAATGTCATGTGGTTCAAATTAACCACAATAATTGAGCAACACCAATATAAATGGCTTTTCTCAAATCTTGGCAATCAAATCGATTTTCTGCAGATCAACTATAAAACGGCAGAAATTGTCACAGTAGAAGACTAGTACATAACATTAACTGGTTGAAACACTCCAACAAAAACGACGATGAAGGACGAGAAGCCGAGTCTCTTGCTATATATAAGTCACGGATTTACTCAGCTGGTTGACGAACCTACCAGGATCCCTGAGCGTCAAAAAGACCTTGCTAGCCTCCTGGATCTATTCTTAATAACTAGTCCTGACCTATACACCGTAACTGTCCAACCTCCGTTGGGCGTATCACACCACAATCTTATCTCCGCAACGTGTGAACTTGCTATCAGGATACAGGAGCTACAGGTACCCCGAAAGGTTTGGCACTACAAATCTGCGAGTTTTATATTTCTTTTCCTAGCTGGTATGGAAGCTTTCATCCCGTCTTCTATGAAACGTATCTCAAACAGAAAACCATGGTTTTGGAAAAACTGCTCAAGAGCAGTCAATGTTAAAAATGCCGCCTATCACAAATGGAGCCGAGCTCCGACAGCCGAAAATCGATATATATTCATCACGACTAGAAACCAGTGTAAGCGGACCATTGACAAGAGCAAGGAGGAATATGACGAGCAGATCAAGAATCAGCTTCTGAACTGTCCTAACGGATCAAGATCCTTTTGGTCAGTTGCCAAAGCTATCAATCAGGGTTTGTCAAAGACGTCAATCCCACCACTGACCAAAGATGATGGCTCAATAGCGGAAATAGCCAAAGAAAAAGCGAACATTCTTGCCGAAATATTTGCATCAAATTCAACCTTAGATCATCAAAGACTCCTCCAACTATTCGGAGAGTGAATTCCTCAATGCCAGGTCTGGCATTTCACCAACGCGAAATGAAACGAATAATTAAAATCCTAGACACTAACAAGGCCACAGGACCGGATGGCTTTCCCGCAATAGTGCTTAAGAAATGTGCTGCTGAACTAACAGCTCCACTATGCAGGCTTTTCTCTCTATCATACAGAACTGCATGCTTTCCTTCTAGCTGGAAATGCGCTCAGGTGCAACCAATCCCGAAGAAAGGTAAAAAAACGATTCCAAATAACTACCGTCCAATTGCCTTAGTTCTCATATTGTCCTAAGTCATGGAGAAACTGATCAACGAATAGCTCTTAAAATATCCCGAACCATCACGCATTAGAATCGATCGCCAGTATGGCTTCCTCAAGCTCAGATCAACGGGAGATCTTCTGACTTACGTGACCTATCTGTGGACCAAAGCCATCGAGAGCTACGCCTAATCTCGTGCAGTGGCTCTCGACGTATCCAAAGCATTTGATAGGGTGTGGCATGGTGGATTGTTAAGCAAATTGACAGCATACGGACTACCACCAGCACTGCTTCTATGGCTTTCCAATTTCTTAAGGGATCGAAGCATTCGAGTTGGTATTGATGGACATCAATACCGGAGTTCCTCAAGGATATATATTATCTTTCACACTGTTCCTGCTCTATATCAATGATCTCTTAGACATGACACACAATTCTATTTACAGCATTGCAGACGACAGCACTCTTATATCTTCATTCATATCGTGGACTCCAATGCTCGTTCCCAACGCAAGCGAGAAAATTAGATTGCTGCCATCAATGAGGATATGAACGCCATCGTAGAATGGGGTGAGCAAAACAATGTCCAATTTAGCGCAAGAAAGACTCAAGCGTGAGTTATCAATGACAGGACAAACACTGACTCTGGCCTCATCCATCGGCTTGCTGGGCATCAACGTAGAAAACAACATGTCTTGGCGTAATCACGTCACCAAAATCGCCCATGCAGCAGCACAAAAGCTAGGAGCACTTTATAGAGCAAAAAAGTTGTATACACCTCATCAGATCTTACTGCTCTATAAGGCCCAGATAAGATCAGCTCGGCACCCAAATACTTGCTCAAGATATTAGATTCCATACAGAGGAGAGCAGTCCGTCTTGTGGATGACCCAGAGTTGGCTAAAGACCTTGATAGCCTTGAACATCGAAGAAAAGTGGCGGACCTACATCTTTACTGTCGATACTACTACGGAAGGCGTTCGAATGAGCTGGCGCTTATGATTCCCCGCAGAGTTGTGCCAAACAGAAACACCCGTCAGACACAAGCTGTTCATCAATATACGATTCAGTTGCGAACACCTAGGACGTCGTTGTTGCGGGGCTTCTCTGACTGGAGGACTGCCTCTCTCTAAAGTGGACTTCCGAGTAACGTCTTTCCTGAAAATTGCAACCTACAGCGCATCAAGTCCAAAAGAAGCAGAATGCATTCTTAAGGTGGCACAGAAAATGACAACCCTATTTGTCTCTGGGTTAGATCCAGATACAGAGGACAAAACCATTTTGGAATATCTGAAAAGTCAAAACCTCAATGATAAGTGCATATGTGAAAAAATGAAAACCGTCAAACAGAAGAAATATAGCTTCTTCAAAGTGTCAGTTCCACTGGAAAAGACAAATGTGTATATGTCTGCATCTTTGTGGCCAAAAGATGTGTTTGTAAATTATTTTCAAAACCTACAGCGCCAATCTCAAATGGCCAGAACTCATTCGAGGATGCAGCAGAACATCTAGTCCATGTGTAAATACCCGCTCAGTGAGAAATAAGGCTGAACTGCTTGAAGCTTTCTTCGAATAAACAAATTTTAACATTGTTTGTCTGTCTGAACATTGGCTTAGGTTTGAAGAAGCAAGAGTATTGCAGATTGGTTCCTACAAACAGGTCAGCATCTACTGCCGATCAACCTATACGGGTGGAGGTGTGGCTATATATGTTAAGAGTTGTTTGAATGTAATGATGTATGATCTTAATAATTATTGTGCAGAAAAATGTTTTGAATGTTGTGCTGTATTTGTTAATGATTTTAATTTTTATATTTTGGCAATTTATAGAGCCCCTTCCGGGAATTTTGAAACCTTTTTAAATTTATTGGAATCAGTCTTGAATAAAATGGTTGTTAATAAGAATGTTATACTGGTTTAAGATTTTAATGTCCATATTAATACAAGGCAGCCGGAGGCCCTTTGCCTATCAGATGTCTTAGAAAGCTATGGTTTCATACAAACAGTTACTAGCAATACAAGGTCTGGGGCGTGCTTGGACAACATTTTCATGAACTTTGGCTTGGATTTCTTTGCAGCTGGTACTGTGGATGTGGAAATATCGGATCACCTTGGGCAGGAAGTTCATCTGCTCCATGATCTACCAACTAACGAATGCATGATAAAAAAGGTGTGTAGGCCATTGACACAAAAAGTTATGTCAGCTTTCTTTTGTTTGGTTTCTTTGTATGACTAGAGCTTTGTTACTGATGAATGTGTAAATGTCAATCAAGGCTTTGAAACATTTTTGGGGAAGCTGGAAAAAGCATATAAACATTCTTTTCCTGAAAAAACATATAACGTCACACAAAACAAGAGAATTAAATGGTTTGATGAGAAACTAAAATCAATGCGTGATCATCTACAGCTTCTAAGTGAATTATCTCGTCAATATGAAAATGTCTCTTTTAAATAAGAACTTAAAGATTTTCAGAAAAGATACAAGAATGCCATACAGGAAGCAAAGCTTAAGGCTAATGACCACTTTGTTAACTCTGCGGAAAATCCCTCTAAGGCAGTGTGGCAAGTTATGTAGAGTAATATAGTTTCATCTAAGCTTAAGAGCAATAATAATTGTAACATATCAGCAGATGATTTTAACAATTTCTTTTCAAGTGTTGCACATGATACTGTAAAGAAGATCCCTGTATCGTATGGTGATCCAATTCATATTCTTGCAAATCTAGATTTACCAGAAAACATGTTCTCATTTTCTCCTTTATTGAAATTAGAGATATCATTGACATTTAAAAAAATAAAGCGAGTCGAGATATCTTTGGCCTAAATGCCAAGCTGATCAAATCAATTAAAAACATAATCGTTAGCCCTCTTACTAAACTAATAGACCGATGCCTGAAGGAAAATGTTTTGCTGACGTACTTAAGGCTGCCAAAGTGATACCTATTTTTAAGAAGAGTGATCCTGAGAAGCCAGAAAACTATCGACCAATATCCTTGCTAACAATAATTTCAAAAATCTTTGAGAAATGCATAGCCACCCAATTGATAATTTTTTTTGATGAAACGAACTTATTTACTTCATATCAGTTTCGATTCAGAAAGGACAAGAATACTGTTATGGCAATCTTGGACTTAGTCTCTTTTATTCATGATTCTTTTAATAACTTACAGTTCAGCAATGTCTTGTTCTGTGACTTACGTAAGGCATCTGAGTGTGGGGCCAAGCTCCCCAAGTAAAGAGGTTGTTTGCACTTCAGAGAAGGGCAGTTAGAGTTCTTGGCAGATTGGGTTACAGGGATGACTGTAGACATGTATTTACAACTATGGGTATACTCATCTTACCATCGGTTTATATCCTGGAAAACCTACTGTGGGCGCAGAGGAATAAAAGCCAATATCAGGTGCTTGCAGATGTCCATAATTATTATGAAACTAGAAGTCGGAACAAATTGGTTCCAATTTTCCAGAGGCTGACAAGATGTCGGTGGTGGGGGGTGGGGGGGTGCTGGGTGTCTGGCTATTAATCTATACAATAAACTACCAACCAATTATACTGAATTGCCCTTACTACATTTTAAAAATAAAACAAATTCTAGTAAGAAATGCATTTTATTCGACTGAAGAATATTTTAATTACATCTTTTAGGACTGATATATTTTTAGTATTTATTTTAATCTTTATAATTTTCAATGTGATTGTGTACAAAATATTTTAATATCTGTCTAGTTTAGTGTCAATTTTAGTTTTAGTGTTTATTTTATGACAGTTTTACCCTGACATTGATCTTTTCTGTTGACTTGTGTAAATACTATTGTGTATATTAACACCAATAAATGAATTTGAATTTGAACGTCCACCGTCTTCTCCGCACACGCACCGCTCTTTGAGTGGTATAGCATTTTCCTTTTGTGTGCTTGCCGAACATAAAAAGGAAGAAAGAGGAGTGGCCCCAAGTTTGAGCCTTGAAGTACGCCCGTTGTAGGGTAATTGTCTGACCTATACCCACTTAATTCCACAAACAGTGTTCTACCCTGCAGATACGATGTCAACAGTCCAATGATTTTATCATCAGCTTCAAATCTCCTTAATAATGTTATTATTTCACCCTGTCATAAGCCTTGTCCAAAACTGTATAGACAGCATCTACTTGAAAACTATTTTTAAATGCCTCGTGAACATACTGGTTATAGCCCAATAAATTTGTAACTGTTGAAAGTTAGGGTAAGAAATCATGCTGTTGGTCTGATATTACATATTTTATTCTATTATATTTTGTATCACAATAAACTAAAATTTTTGCGGAAGCTGAAGCTATACTGATAGACCTATAGTACGAAATAGTGCTTTAATCGCCATTTATAAATAGGTACCTACCACCTTGCTTCCTTTTCACGTTACTGGAAAATAAATTTTAATGGTTTTATTAATCAATCCACACATCCTTTAATTATATAGGCAGGTATACTATTTGCTGGCACTGATCTTGTGCCCTTCAGCTTACTGAAGACATCTCTAATCTCCTGCTCAGAAATTTCCAACAAACCAAGGGTTTTGTTACTATATTGATTATAATTATTATATACAATACTATTACCATTTGAAATTGTATATACCGAGTTGAAATATAAGGCGAACATTTTTTTTGGTGCCAATTATATCTGATTCACTAAATATCATATTTTCTGGTATAGCAGAAGAGTTTTTTTTTGGTTTTGTATAAATTGTCTATTGTCTTGGATTGTCCTCTGAAAGTATGAGTATGCAGTTTCACATTGAATTTTTACCAATTGTCGCAATTCCACATACATTTCGACTAGTCTATTATTTTTTGCTACAATTATCCTTCTTTTTAATATTCCTGATAATTTAATGATTATACCATATGGATACTTTTTTCTGGAATCTTTTGTCGTAGGCACACAAGTCTCAAATATTTTATTAAGTATTAAATGGAAAGCTTTTGCTGCCAAATTCACTTTATTTTTGTTATTTACACCAGACCAATCAGCATTAAAAATTTTTTCGTTGGGATAACCTATATGTAAGATTCAAATCGTACAGACAACATGTGACAATTTGATTTACTAAATAATAATTGTACAAACAGGAAAAAGGGAACTGATATTTTAATATCTTGTCAGACTGTAACCATTGCGAATGACTTCCTTCTTCGATTCGACATTCTGTCCACCAAATTTCTTAAAAACGTTGAGCGCATAGCCTCCCATTCGCGCTCCATAGCATTTGCCAAATCATCCATCCATTCCTTCTTGGTTCAATCGCAACTTTAAATACTACACATGATCAATTGGATTCATATCCGGCGACCTCGCAAGCCATTCCAATCGTTACGAAGTTATTGACAATTTTGGCGCAATGTGAAGGAGCATTGCCATCAACCAAAACAAAAGCATTGCCAAAACTCCTTGTAAAGTAAAGCTGCCAATTTCTATCCCATACAGTAACACCACCTCCCCCAAAAGCCACTCTTATCTTCATTTTATCCTCTCTATAGCGCTCACCTCTTTCTCTTCATGCCATAATTCGCCCATCGGATATATACAAATTTAATCTACTCTCATCGGCAAATAAACATCTCTGCCCATCAGCTCTGTCCCAGTGTTGATGTTGCCTTGCTCAACCCTTTCGAGCAGCCCGATTTTGTGGCAGAAGAAAAGGTAAACATAGAACAACATATTTTTCAAATTGCAATTATTCGGATTATTTTTTAATTTTTTGTATTCTACACGAATTATGTAGATATTGCACACCCTATTAAGTATTATTTGTTAATTTCTTATGTATATAAACTAGGACTTGATAGGTGCCTAAATGCGATTTCTTATGGAGTCAATGATGCTCTTTGAAGTTTTCACTTCTGCTTATATAAGTATATAATATAAACAACAATTAATAAAACGACGATTCCTGGCATATTCCGAATTCAACACTCCGTTAACCCTACGAAATCTGCGTTCTCTCCGAGAGCGATTAATACAATCGAATGCTTTCGAAAAATCACACAATATAGCAGCAAACAGAGCGAGTACTTTACCTACCTACACACCCGACACTGTCGAGCAAATCCTCCCTACCACGATGCAGTGTCGTGCGTTTATAAATATAAGGGACGTCGCCGTATATTCTAGAGTAAGTTCAGCAAAGCGTGCGTACAGAGAGTCTCGATTAGTTAAACAAAGTGATTTTTTTAGTCCAAGCGCAAAAAATGCTTCGGCAAGCGTTTTTGTTCAGCGTGTTGTTAGTTTGGGGTCGGGGTGTCAGTGCCGATCTGTTCAAGTAAGTTTAACATAAATGTTAAATATAGTTAATTTAATTAGGTTATTATAATATGTTTCTCTTTAATTTGTTTTTTCTATATATTTTGATAGATACTAAAAAAAATAAAGATAAGTAACAACGGGCTGAGATGTCTCTAGAATATTCTATTGGGGGGCATCCAGTGTTTTCAAAAAAGTAGACCATAATGGAAGCGTTTTTTTATTATCGATTTCTTAGAAAATTTAATAATATGTAAAAATTAGTGGCTGCTTATAGAAATACAATTTTTTGTAAGAGAATAAATGGCATTTTTTTGAAATCAGGTCAAAAGTACAGTAACTTCATTTAGGTATTAGGATGCAGGAAAATGCGAGAGTTGTTCTAAATTATAAATTGTGCCCCAATATGAATTTTGAGCAGAATACGTAAAATTTCATTATTTTTTTATGTTTCATGAATATTCTAGCCACTGACCATTTTTTTTACTTTTTGTGTTAAGTTGCATTTATCTCTATTTAGCACAACTTTTAACATCCAACTTTAAATACTTTTAATATAGTAATTAAGTACACTAGGATAAACAATTTATTCAAATAATTTTTTTTTCTAAATATTTTTTATTTGTGTATTTAATTCAACTGTGTCTTTTAGTTTACTTTTCAAATGCTCAACCATTCCTAGTGACTTACTTAGTCATTAATTGTAATATAAATTATGTATAATAAATAAAATATGTATTGTTGTATTTAATTTAGATGTCTATCTAGGTATGCAACATCCATGTATTCATACTTATTTAATATAGAAACGATAATTATATGTTAAAGCTATTTCATATATTTCCGTATTTGATGCAATTTTAAATAGAAATCAGAGCAACTTAATAACACACAGACAAAAAATTATCAATGATGCCCGCCTTAGAATATTGAAGAAAAATAAAAAAAATAATAAAATTTAAGACATTTGCTTTAAAGTCCAGATTTTGTGTAAAATTCTCAATTTACTACAAATTTATTTATAACTCTTCTTTGCCATATATTGTGATAATTAATTAAATAAAATAACTATGGGATGAGATGACCCTATTGAAGGGCATCCAAACTTAGGCTCTAATGCAAGTAAGTAATTTATTTATAGGTAATTTCTTGTCTTTTTACCAAAACATAAATAGTATTTTCAAAAAAGTAGACCAAAACGGAAAAGTTTTTTTAATATCGATTTATTAGAAAATTTACTCGATCGATACATTAGAAACAGAATTTTTAGTAAGGGAGTAAATGGCATAAAAGTAACTTTATTTATCAGGATGCTAGAAAATGCGAGAGACAAGTTGTTCTGCACCAATATTAACACGTTGAGCGTCACGTGCCCACTGGTGGTCATTTTAATTTTCCAACAGAAGACCAGGTGACCACCGGTGGACATTATTGAATAACGTTAACTCGACAACATGACCACCCGTGGTCACACAACAAAATACATTTCGAGACCGCGTGCTCACGGGTGGGAAACTTTTGCGGATGTTTAGCATTGATAAATCTTAAGTTTGGTCCAAGGATGTATACATATTTTACTTGGACTTGGTAGTTTGGTCTTCCAATGTCTCGAAAATACTGGGTAAAGTTTAGAAAAGAAAACTTCATTTTAGGGTTCAAAAACTAAGCTTAAATATATTATCAGGCTTTATATCATTAAAAACAAACAGTTTTTCTAAATAAAAACAAACCTATGTCTTACTATTGATACATGAAAAGTTAAGCTATACGAAAAATATACTATTACGTTGTAAAAGCAAACAGTTTTAATCGGAAACAACTATAACTAAATAAAACTAAATAAAGTAATGAAAAATAAATTGTAAATATAATTATTTGTGATTTTGAAAACATATTAAACACATCAGTTGTTCACACTGCACACAAATATTGTTCACTTTTTTAGCATTTTTTCGAGCATATGCCTTGACATATTATTATAGCATACACTGCACCTCTTTCTGGTCACTCTCTTTTAACCCTCCACTTCTCTTAATGTGTGAGCTTGTTTTTGGGTTTTAGGGCTTTCTAGAGGTTGATGGTCGGGCAACTAGCGGCATATCCAAGTTATCAGTAGATGATATAAGACGTGAAACTATAATTTCCTTGAATCGCGTTATATTCATCTTTTGGTTATTCAATTTATTGAAAAAATACAAGGCGTTTACAACTGTGGTAGCAGTTAGTAAATGAAAAAGTAAACGTTTATACCATTTTACTATGCGGTGAGAGTAAGGAGCATATGCTGCCATCTGATCAGATGAGTCGATAAATGTCTTTCCTTTGTTGCCGTCTAACACCATGGATGGGTTACTACATTCTTTTCCTTTCTTCAAGAAGGTTGTAACCGAATCGTCATGTTTTGTACTAAGCATCAGCACGTCGCGTTTGTCTTTCCACTTCAATATTACTGTTTTATTTTCATTCTGTCTGGCAACTACTTTTCTCAATTTCGCTTTTGTAACTTCTGCAGGATTGCCTTTTCGATTAGCTCTTAAAGTTCCAACGAGATGGGTCTTTTTTTCAATCATTTTATCTACTAACGTATACCAATTGTCGGTAAAGAGTGTTCTTCCTGAATTAAAGAGACCATCCATTAACTCGGTTACAACTTTCTCCGAAAATGATATATTTTCTGTTTTCTCTTTGCTTGTATAGACTTTAAATGCTCAAGTGTAACCTCCTGTTACACAAAGTTTAAAGACTAATACCGTATCTATGTCGTTCGTTAGGTATGTATTGCCGGAAATATATTCTTCCACGGAATGGAACGTTATTTTCGTCAATACACACGATATCTTCTGGAGTGTACGCTTCTTGAAACTTTGACTGGACCATATTTAAGACGTCAGATATTTTATAAAGACTGTCAGCAATATCTCTTTGTCTTTCGTTATCACTAGTATGCATACTCAATATGTTTTCAAATCTATTCCGACTCATTACTGTAGGAATTTTATTTTGATATACAACACTTCTGGACCAATAATCCCTTAGTTGTGGTACTTGAGGAAGCCCCATCCAAATAATTATTCCGATAAATTTACGCATTTCCGACGGATCGATATCAACCCAGGCAAACCTGTTAGTTTCTGTAACAAACAGATTTATTATATTTTCGTTGATAAAATAATTGAAAAAATCGATAGGATCTTTTCCAGCTAAAGCAGCAATGACGTCTGTATTGTTCGGAAACTCGGTAAATGTTAATTGGTCTCCAACAACTGGCTCCCATGTTCGATTATTTATCAAATTTGCAACATGAACAACATCATCAGGGTCTTCATCGGAGTTAGGTCCTGCATCTTCTACCTCCAAATCCGTGTCATCAGATTCTGAGTTAGAACTGTTCTCTTCTCGTTCAAAGTCTCGATCCATAATTGAGTCATCTGAAAATCCCGTTGCTTCCTCTTTTTGAGCTCAGGAGCAAGCTCAGCATTTGTTAAGCGTTTTCTAGCCATCTTCAATTAAATCTGTAAAAAAGGAAACAATGCTATAAAGGAAAGCAAAAAAATAAAATATACCAAATCAGATTATATGGTGGACACTTGGGCCCAAGATGTAATTTTACATTTTGAGACATAGTGACCACCGGTGGGCCACAAAAAAAACAGAAAAAAGTAGCAAAACAAGGTTTGGTTTGTCAAAAATAAATAGCACAAAGTCATAACAGTTGAAATAAATTAATAAAAATGAATATGTTGGTCACAATGAGTAACCCAAGGAATGGCCACCCGTGAGCACTTGGTCTACTGAGTAATTCAAAGAATGACCACCAGTGGATACGTGGCGCTCAATTTATTAAGATTCGCGCGGAATGTCTTAAATTTTAATATTTTTTATATTTCGTGAATATTCTAGCCATTGACCGTTTTTGTGCTTACGTTAAATTGCAGTTAATATATTTAGCACAACCTGTAACCGAGCCTGTAACATACAACTGCAAATAATTTTAACACAATTATTAAGTATAAAAGGATAAACAATGGAGATAAAACAAAAAAATTATTTTCTAAATATTTTTTTATTAGTATATTTAATTCAAGTGTTTGATAGCTTACTTTTTAAATGGGCGACCATTCTTAGCGACTTGCTATAGTTATTGCTTGTAAAGGAAATTATGTATAATAAATAACGTATTTATTATTGTATTTAATTTAGATGTCTATCTAGGTATGCAACATACATCCATGATTTCATCATAGAAACGGCATAATTATATGTTAAAGCAATTTCATATGTTTTCGTATTTGATGCAATTTTATATAGAAATCTATAAATCAACCATAAACCTAACTACTCCGGTTAGGTTTATGGTGCAACTTAGTAACGCAAAAAATAATCAGAGATGTCCCGCTTTAGAATATTGACGAAAAATAGAAAAATAATAAAATTCAAAATATTTGGCTTAAAATCCATATTTTTTTGTAAACTTTTTCTATACTTTTGCTTTGCATCTTTTAAAAAACCATCAGCAAGTCAGTGGTTTTATTTGGGTTGGTCAAGTTGGCCCCTCGTATTAAACAAATGTTAAAAATAGATAAACCATAAATTTGCACACATTTTGCACAATTTTGTACCCCCATACAAGAAAAACTAGAGTTGATTTTGAAAGGGGGGGGGGCAAACTTGATCATTCCCCCCTTCTGTTATAAATTTGAAACAAATTGTTGCCATTAGATTCGGCTAATTTTGCACAGTTTTGCACACATATTCTCAAATTTTGCACACTCTTCTGGGGAAAGATACTAACCCATCCTTATTCCCGGGTTTGGAATGTTGCAATCTACTATTATTTACCGATAAACTTGTTCCGAGTAGTTACTTTTAATATCAGTACCTGCTACTTTTCTTCGCAAGTAGTCAAATACAATACAAATTTTTGGTACCTCATAACTTTCCCCAGAAGAGTGTTCAAAATTGGAAAATATCTGCGCAAAATCAGCTGAACATAGTAGCCTAAAAATGTTCAACGGGGGGGGGGGGGGGGGGGGGGGATGCACATTTTTCGTACCTCACAACTTTCCCCAGAAGATTGGACAGAATTTAAAAATAGATGTGCAAAATTACCTGATCATAGTAGCATAAAAAAATATAATTTTTTTATAAACGAGAGGGGGGGGGGGGGGTGCAAATTTTTAACACCTCATAACTTTCCCCAGAAGAGCGTGCAAAATTTGAGAATATGTGTGCAAAATTATGCAAAATTAGCTGAATAATGTAGCATGAAAATTTTATAATATTGTTACAAACGAGGGGGAAAATGCGAAATTTTAACCTTAAAACTTTTCCCAGAAGTGTGTGCAAAAATTGAGAATATGTGTGCAAAATTATCTGAACATAGTAGCATACAATTTTAAAAATTTTTGACAAACGGGGGGGGGGGGGTGAATGCAAATTTTTAACACCTTATAACTTTCCCCAGAAACGTGTGCAAAATTTGAGAATATGTGTGCAAAATTGGGAAAAAATACCTGAACATAGTAGCAAAAAAACTTAAATTTTTTGATAAACGAGGGGGAAAATGCAAATTTTTGACACCTCATATCTTTCCACAGAAGAGCGCTAAATTTGAGAATATGTGTGCAAAATTGTACAAAATTACCTGAACATAGTAGCATAATTTTTTTTAAATTTTTTAACAAACGGGGGGAAGAATGCAAATTTTTAACACCTTGAGGGTGCAAAATTTGAGAATATGTGTGCAAAATCACCTGAACATAGTAGTAAAAGAATTTCAATTTTTTGATAAACGAGGGAGAAAATACAAATTTTTCACACCTCATAACTTTCCCCAGAAGAGTGTGCAAAATTTGAGAATATGTGTGCAAATTGTGCAAAATTAGCTGCACATAGTAGCTTAAAAACATTTCAATTTTGTGACAGACGGGGGAGGGGGGCGGTGACCGACCCATTATATTATTATCCTTTATTACAACATCAAAAAAGATCTTTTGCATTTCCCCCCCAAAGCTCGCTGATCTTTGCAAATAGGCTGGTTATTAATTGATTGATGATATCCTCCAGTTTTCCACTAAGAGCTAACTCAAAATAACTGTAAAATTTAATGTTTGGAGCAATTACTGATCTAAAAATCATTAAAAAAAATTAGGCCTTTGGGTTTTAGTGTTTTGGTTAAACAATTTTTTTCGGAATAATGGGTTTTTTCCGTTTTCTCCCCAGAGCAACCAAACCATAGAAAACTTCAAATTTTATATTATTCTTAAATTCTATACAAAAGAAACAGCACTGGAGCAAGCAAAAATAGATTATGCTACAAAAAAATAGAAACTAAATAGGAACTTCTAAACAGAAAAGTTTAAAAACAGAACTCTCACACAAAACTCAAAACATGCAAAATACATAAAAAAAACAACAACATAAAGCTATGATATTCTTGTACAAAATCAAAGTAAAATAATATTAAAAAAGTAAATCTGTATAAATAAAATTATTACTGAGAAGAACAGAACAACTCTTAATATAATATAAAAAATGAAACACAAAAAACAGAGATTATAAAAAAAGTTATAAAGTTAGTTAGGTTCTGAAGACACAATTTCGTCATTAGTTTTATCAAAACTATGAACATATTCTTCAGAATGAGAAGAATTTTCACTACGACGATTTTTATTTGGAACATATCGACATATATGTCGGTAATACAGGCAATACTTGCTGGAACATTTCTTTACCGATGTTCTCATTTAGTTCAACCATTTTTGAATGAATGAGTTGAAATGTGGACAAGTTTCTTTCAGAGGCTGTTGAAGATGGAATTAATAAATAATAGAATTTAAGACATTTACCTTAAAGTTCATCTCTTGTATTAAATTCTTAATTTACAACAAATTTTTCTATAGCCTTTGCTTCTTATCTTGTTAAAAAAGCATCAGCAAACAAATTATTTTTATTTGTATTCTTTATTACAGCAGCAAAGAGATCTCTTGCATTTCCAAGCTTGCTAATTTTTGAATTTGTTCTTCTTATATATTTTGATAACTAATAAAAAAATAAAGATAAATTACAACGGGCTGACCTGTCTCTAGAATATTCTACTGGGGGATATCCAAATTTAGGCTTTAAATGCAAGTGTTTATAGATAGGTAACTTCTCGTTTTCGCTCTTACCAAGTGTTTTCAAAAACGTAGACCATAATGGAAATTTTTTATCGATTTTCTAGAAAATTTAATGTTATGTAAAAATCGCTGGCTAGTTATAAAAACGTAATTTTTAGTACGGGAGTAAATGACATTTTTCTGAAATCACGTCAAAAGTAAAGTAACTTTATTTATTATGATGCAAAAAATGTAATGAACCAAGTTCTAAATTACAAATTCTGCTCCAATATGAATTTTTAACAGAACATCTTAATTTTTTTTATTTCGTGAATATTCTAGCTACTTACCATTTTTTTTTGTTAAGTTGTGATCTCTATTTAGCACAACTTTTAACATTAAAATTTAAATACTATTAACATACCTAGTAATTAAGTAGACTAGAATAAACAATTGAGATAAAACAACAATTTTTTTTTTCTTAATATGTTTTTATTTGTATATTTAATTCAACTGTGTCTCATAGCTTACTTTTTAAATGGGCGACTATTGCCAATGATTTACTATAGTCATTGTTTATAATGTAAATTACGTATAATAAATAAAATGATAATTGTTGTTGTATTTAATTGAGATGCCTATCTAAGTATGTAACATCCATATATTCATAGTAATATTTAATATGAAAATGGCATAATTATATATTAAAGCTATTTCATGCATTTCCGTATTTGATGCAATTTTAAGCATAAATTAGTGCAACTTAATAACACAAAAACAAGAAATAATCAGTGATGTCTCGCTTTAGAATATCGACGAAAAATAGAAAAAATAATATTTGCCTTAAAATCAATATTTTGTGTAAAATTCTTATTTTACAACAAATCTTTCTATAACATTTGCTTCGCAACTTTTAAAAAGCACCAGGAAGCCAATGGGTGTTTATTTTATCCTTTATTACAATCCCCCTTAAGCCTGCTGATTTTTTAAAAATGGACTGGATAATTTGCCAGTTTAGGCATATGGGAACTAGTATTTTAACAGCTCGGAAAAATATCCTTTTTTTCGGGAAAAAAACGTTTTTTTTTTCGTTTTCTCCGAAAGACACCAAAACATAGGAAAATGCAAGATTTATTTTTTTCTTTAAATTTTATACAAAAAAACAGATCTGTAGCAAACAAAAATAGATTATACTACAAAAAAAATCCAAAACTAAATAGGAACATCTAAAAGAAAAACCTAATAAACAGAACTATGACAAAAACTCAGTACATGCAAAATAAATAAAAAAAGAATAACAAAAACTATGATATTCTTCTACAAAACAAAATTAAAATAATATTAAAAAAGTAAATCTGTATAAACACATATTACTGAGAAGAACAGAACAACTCTTACAAAATATAAAAAATAAAACACAAAATATAAAGATTATAATAAAATCATAGAGTTAGTTAGATTCTGAAGACACAATTTCGTCATCAGTATTATCAAAACAAAAACAATTTGTTTCAGAGGCTGTTGGAGATGGAATTAATTGTAGTAATCTAAAAACACGAAATAATTAAATTTTTCCAATTCGAACAGTTTTCACGGAAAACCAGGTTTAAAAAAACTAGTTTTTTTAAAACACTTCTTTTAAATATCAATAAATTACACCCTCAAGTTTAGAAGCGTACCGTACTTAGGATACACTATATATGAATATATGAATTAATACATGTTTTGAAACATTTGTAAGTATACAAAATGTCACTAT
>MU184696.1:0-26580 GCA_016904865.1 Pissodes strobi | reverse complement strand
TATTATAATAGAGTTTTTGTATTGAAAAGTAGTAAATATTTAAGGTCAAATTTTCCAAGCAATTTTTACTTTTAATCTATTCTATACAACAAAATTTATCTTCTAAATAAAATGCAAAATCGAATCTATTGTCGTAGTTTAAAATTAATCTTATAAAATACAAGTATTTTTTTGTATTCTATATTTTGAAATTACTTGCCAGAACTTCGATGTTGAAAGTAAAATTTTACCTCGATATCGTTCATAAAATCGCTGATCAACGGTTGAAAAATGTCCAGATTCTCTGATTCTGATCCATTTTCCCATCTTCAAATCGTTTTAAATTAATTATATGAATTAATTTAAAGCTACTTATTTCTTACAAAAACTATACGAATCGATATGCTAAAACTAAAATTTTACCTAGAAATCTGCCATAAAATCCACTTGAAACTGCCTCAAGTCATCAAAAAATTTCCATATCTTCCGATCCTGACCCGTTTTCCGGCTTCAAACCGTTTTCAATGAGATTTCGGGCAATTAAGTGTATAAATCTACATATTTTAACCTAAACGTCATATCAAAATATTGGAAGATGTGTTTCTTCAAATGCATAACGTATCAAAAGCAAAGCTATCTATTCAGACTCGTAAAATTGCCGAAATATTGAAAGCTTTGATTTTTTTCGCGATTTTTTACATGCTTCAATTTAACCTCGACTTTCTCGTATATCCCGGTCTCGTACGGAACATTTCTATAGCACATATCACGATGTTTACGAATCCAAGATTGACTTCTTGAGAATAGTTATGGGTTGGCTGGCTGGCATGTACCCTTAAAGTAGATTTTCAGAATGATAATCAAAAAAATAGCCAATTCAGCAGTTTGAATCGGACCGATCCGATTTTCTGATATGTTGCAGTTGAGTAGTGCTGAAAATAAATGTCTATCTACGCCAATGGATTTTTTTAAAATCTGGCCGTAGATTTTGATTTTAATTTAGAAGAAAAAGTGCTCTTAGGGGTTTTTCTAAAAATTAACTGTTTCTTGGTTATTTTGAAAGCAAAAAATCATATAATTTAATGCGTAATTAACTATCTTTTCTTCGACAGTTTTTATCGCGCTTGAAAGTAAAGCCACTTAATGATAATCAAAAAAAAAAAAAAAATCACCAATTCAGCATTTTCAATCGGATCAATGTGATTTTCTGATATTTTTTGTTCATATCCCTTGTCTTTAATGTCCGGTTGCTCCAGATTATTCGGTTTTTCCAAAGACATTTAAAAAATTAAATTTTTGTTTGAGGTTTTGTGATTTACTGGCATGGAAATCTTAAGACTATGGGAACTCTGTTTTAACTTTTGTATTTGAAAATAGACAATAAAAAAAATAAGAAAAATAGCGGAAGAATAAGTAGATAACCACCTTCATAGTTACATTTTGGGGTTTTCAATAATAAAATATTAAGTGGTGTCCTGTCGTCTCAGAACTCGAAATAACGAAAAGTTTAAATTCAATTTCCAAAGTGTTTTCTAATACAATTTTTGGCATAGAGTCTCAAGTAGTCGGCTTTTCTAAAAAATGATCCTTCGAGAAAAAAATAAAAAATCATAATTTTTTGAACCCAGGAAAAATTACACATTTTTCGTTTGCATTGTACCCCTGTAACCGCGTCACTAGTTGCAATATCATTCAACTGCAATAGATGAAACAGTTTTCACTTTTAAAATGCATTCCTGAATTTTAGGCAAAAATCCGTTTCAGTTCTAGTATTTCATCACCTGTAGGTATCTGGGAAATTAATAAGTATCTTCCGGACCAATATTCATATGAAATATTTTACCTATTTTTGGCAGGGTTAAATAAAATTTGAGACACTCATTTAGTGATACCTTGTATATTTTCGCTAAAAGAGGCATTTAACCTGCTCTTACCAATTGAATTGACTTTAATTGAGACACTTAATTCGATTTTTGTGTTGCAATAAACATTACTAGGAAGTTAATAATAATTTATAAGACTGGTAACCGTTATAGATATTAGTTTGGTAGGTATCGTGAATTATTATAAAGAGTATATTAGGCTTCTATTTAACTATTATGAGGTTCCATTAGCCTTCAATTAACATATTAAAGAACTACGTTGGTTGAATAATTGAAACTTGCGGAACTATGCAACCTATGTTTGTCTTTGCAAACCGTTCACTATCATTTACATAATTTTAGAACAAACAATAAATCTCTCATCTATTAGCAGGGTTATAAAAGCTTTTTATGTCACGTCAAATGCTTTATTCAATTCCAATAATAAGTACACAGCATTTTCATTTTGTTCCGTAGTTGATTTAATATTCGTCTTATTAATAATACTAAAATTGGTCTGT
Organism: Pissodes strobi; assembly: GCA_016904865.1. NCBI lineage: Eukaryota > Metazoa > Arthropoda > Insecta > Coleoptera > Curculionidae > Pissodes > Pissodes strobi. The sequence continues at coordinate 24,218 of MU184696.1, read as the reverse complement.
ATTTTTTCTTATTTTTAATCCCTTATCTGTCAAAGCTATACTGTGTGTCCGTGTCCCAAAAGTTCCACACTGTCCAATTATCTCACGAACTATACAAAATATAGTCCGTTTTTTTTATCGTTAGGGCTAGAGTCAATTTTTTTTTGAGCAAATTTACCATTATTGATCCAAACTCATTGGCTGTTACTCTCCCCTCGGTTTCATTCCATAAAGAGAATTCACCTTGCTACCGCTTTAGGTCATAAATCGTGGAAGACTAATTTAGTTTTATAACAAATGGAGCTCACGTTGGACTTCGGACAGAGTAACACAGACTGAAAGTCCATAGCAAAAACCTCATTATCGGACTGTTTGTCGGTAGTCTTTTTTTTCTTCACAAAAATCTTTGCAATAGGTTTTATACAGTTGTGATTTTGAATACCAGACTGTTTCCAAGTAGAGCATTGAAGTGTTTGCTCTCCAATAGTGGGATTCGAGTTTGGGCAATCTAGCGAAGAATTCGACTATTGTCTTTATTCTGGATCCGCTGAACTTGTTCATTATCTGTTACTTTTTCTTTAGCCCACTTCTCATGGTAATTTCTCCATACCTAGTGTGTTCAAATACATATTTTTGCATACACGTATTTGATTGTATCAATCTTTTAAATAAAGCTCAGTGGATGTTTGTCTTCTTGTTTTCCCTTCGTATTTGCGTAGGCTTCACAACTAGTGCTGTATTCACATAAGCTTTTTTCAGGCATTTCTCCAAAAATGTTTTGCCTAGCATTTTCAGTAATAGAAAAACATTTTAATTTAGTGTTGTTGCCCCTACTTCACTTGCAGCTACAACGTCATTTCAATGCTTTGCTTGCTTGCAATATTATTGTAATTCCATGTTGCATCATTTTGTTTTTCTTTCCATTATAATTAAACCCCTTATCTCTATTCCTGTAGTTTTCTTGCTTCTTCCGTTTATTTTTGTCTGTTTTATTTCTCTTATATCTGGAACGCTTTTCTGATTCTCCATGGATAATTTCATTATCTTCCAGAATGTTTTCTACGTGTATCTCATTACTGTCAGACTCTGCATCAGCATTACTTTTATTTTCTTCCATCTTTTCTTCGGTAATTATATAATCAGGGTCTTCGTCCTTTTCTTTGCTTTGCAGGAGTGTCTTTTGCAAGAAAGGAATATCTTCGTAGGAACCCAATTTTGGTGTTTCACTGGAATTGGTGGCCTTTTTTGTTACATTCAAATCTTCGAAATCAAAGATGATGTACGGTTCTTCCTGAGAAATTTGATTAAGAAGCATCTCTTCAGTCTCTCTAGCATAATGATCTAGAACATCAATAGAGCAATTGTTTGCATTGTGATAATATCGACGCTATTTTCTATCGTAGATGAAGAATGAGCAGAAATAACTGGGTTTTCAGGGGGTGCAGCTGAGCCACCCTCTTATTCTCAAAATGAAAACAGCAGCAGTTTTTTCGAAAAAAAATCATTTTTATTTTCATTTCTTTTCAAAAGGTGTAAAAAACCAAAATATGGAAAACTTAAGTTTCAATTTTTTCTTACATTATATATACAAAAAAAAAACAAAAACTGAACAGAAACTTTTAAATAGAAAGTATAATAATCAGAACTCTGATAAAAACACAAAATGTACTTAAAAAATAAATACAAAAGGAACAACAAAAACTATGATATTCTTATGCAAAACAAAAATAAAATTATAAAATAAATAAATATGTTTAAATAAATCTATTACTAGGAAAACAGAATAACTTACATATGTTATGAAGATATAAAACACCAAACACAGAGATTATAAATAAAATTCTACAAGAGTTAGTCAGATTCTGAAGACACAATTTCGTCATCAGTGCTATCAAAACTACGACATCTTCAGAATTAGACGCAAATCTTCATTAGTACGATTTGTATTTGAATATATTGGCAAATTAATTGGTCATCATCATTATAGTCGATGACTATGGAAGTGGCTTCTATTTGCCGGTAATACAGTCAATCCTTGTTGGAACATTTTTACCAATGTTCTCATCTAGAACATAAAGTTTTTTTCTAATTGCAGTCCATTTTTTCTACTATTTTACTTAACAATCTATTTTTTTTCAAGTTATTAAATGTAAACCAGTTCCTTTTGAGGCTGATGATAGAATTAATTATAAGAACCAGGATATCCTAAAAACCGAAGAAATTGACTTTTTCAAATTTGATCGTTTTTTTATAAAAAGACCGTTTTTCTGAATTTAAAAAGAAACGTTTTTTTAAACACTATAACCAACTACATTTTTGTTATTTTAAATGGAATACCTTGTAGATTATCACAGTTTAATTTTCTTTGTTACCTAACCTTGACCGGCAGTACGGATTTTTTTAACTTCGGTTTAAGTTGAAAGTTGATAACTGAGGATAGAGTATTGAAAGAAAAATCATCATTTACTTTGTTTCAAATTTTGGATACCTGAGATTTTCGAATGGGTCACTCACCGTGAATCACCCTGTATAAGTGCTACATAAATAATGTTACATTTATAGGCTTTGAGATTTAAAAGAAATGTACAGATACTACTTATCATAAAAAAATAGGAGAATGTAGTTTACTGGCGATTAGTGTATATTGAAAATAGATGAAAATAATGGAATTGAAATTGTTTTTTTTTGGTATTTTCCCAAAGAACATTTTTGTGAGAAATTAAAAAAATATATGTGCCTCACCTTTATAAGTATAACTGAAGTCAAACTTCTGAAAAAAATATTAGGAATGTATAGTTTTTATTTTTTTGATTTGAAGCTTTTTTTCTCAACTTCTGCCTCCGGCTTCGAAACTTTTTTTAATTTTTTTCTCTTTTTTCAACTCTTATTCGCCGAAAACTGCGTTTCTCTAATTTTTTTTGTTATTATTTTTTTTTCTTTATTTCGTCTTATAATATTTTTAATTTATTAACTTTCCGAACAAATTTTTCTTTTAAATTTTTTTGTTGTTAATTTTTTTTTGTAAATTTTTTTTTATTTGGTTTTAAAATACTTTTATTATCTTTCCGAACAATCTTTCGTTTTTTTTATTAGTTTTTTTCTTATTTCGTTTTATAATACTTTTTATAACCTTATCGAACATTTTTTTACGTGTTTCTCAATTTTTTCCAAATTTAAAAAAGATATGTTTTTTTTTCATAAAGCATTTTTTTCTTCCCAATTTTGCCATCCCCGACGTCGCAGCAGAATTCCTCGCCTTTATTTCGCCGAAAAACCACGTTTCCCTAACTTTCTTTTTATAATTTTTTTTTTCTTATTTCGATTTATAATACTTTTATTAACTTTCCGAACAAATTTTTACGTTTTTTTTAAATTTTCCCCCATTTTTTCGCAAATTTTTGGGTAACCGGGGAGGGGGGGGGGGGGGGGTATTTTCCCCCCCCCCCCCACTGATCGGGGTCATCGCTTGTCAGATTTTCGATTGGAGGCTCCGTTGCAGATATATCGAAAAAAGTAAGGTTTTTTTCCCAAAATCCCCCTTAAATTAGAGCCCCGGTCACCCCATATATAATTTCGATCCCAAAATTAATTATTTTAGTTTCTTCTCCCTCCTCTCCTGGTTGAACGCCGTACGGGGTCCAGTTTCCGCCAAGGATCATAATATTACCCCCCTGAAAATTTCAACCCTCTAGCTATACTGGAACATGCTTAATTAAAGGGGCATTTCACTTTGATAACCGTTTCAACTTTGATAAGCGTTTCATTTTTTCCCTCGCTAAAGAAGTTTCACTTCAAAATTAATTAAAAAAACTAACCTAAAACTTTTACAAAAATGCAAGTTTCATACATAGCAAATCAAGCCAAACCAACACCGCAAACCGCATCTCGATATCATCAATATTTATCGATAGTCAAATTTTGATTAAAAATTGTCTGTTCAGCGATTCATTCAAGATAAATAAAGTTCCTTAAGGACCCTGGTAAAACGAGTCTCATCTGCGCCCTGCATTAAGGAAGATGTAGGTAACTAAAATAAGAAATTTACTTTATATCGAACACCTTCGTGATCCAACTTTTTTGACAACCCTTCTAGTTTCCATGGTAAGGTATTGGGTCATCACAAGTGGGTCACCCCATAAATTAATAATTATTGTTCAATCTTTTTCTGAAAAACCTCTTGTATTGGGCCACCTTCCGTTTATTGATTGAAATGAGTACATATTGTAGCTATGTACTCTTTCAAATGCCCAAAGGGGATGCGACTCTTGGATTCGAATTCCAAGGAAATCGAACCCCACCCAGCTCTAAAGGAATTATTTGCAAAATGCAAATTTTAAACGCGGTTCTTCGTTGCCATGCATCATATTGCGTCTTAACCGCCGCTAATCGGAATCGCCTACATATACGAACCAATTTATCAATTAAAACTCGTTTAACCGTGAAATTACCTCTAAATGTAAATAAGTTTGAACGCTGTCGAGAATAATAATTAATTAATCATTGCAAGGATGATGTTATTTATTGCTGAAGCCATTTTCTAGAACGCGACTCTTACTGACCGTAACGATAAAACTATTTTTAAGTTCAAGCTTGTTTATTGTTTGTTACTCTTTTTTATTTTTCTAGTGTTTTTATAGAAATATTATCGACGCTTTCAAGGATGATACTTATTTATATTCATTTTATTGGTTGATTAATTTAAGTCATAGGGGGATTTAACTCAATTATATGACGATCAGCGACGGACGCAAGGGCCCCATCGCGATGCAAATCATTTTGGTACCATTCCAATTTATTTAAATTAATTAGTCAGAAACACATAGTGGTGTGAAGAAAACACAATAATTATCTTGAATGATACATGGTGTTTATTTATTGTGTAATTCTATGTGTTAAAAAAATTTATAAATTTATAATATCTCTGGTGATATGTACTAAATAAAATTAGTAAAGTATATATTAAATTATTTTAGATATCTACACATGTATGTATGATAAAAAAAAACAATAGTTGAGTGTATCAAAATCTCATAATATTATTATTCTGTTATTAAAAATTTCATAAATTTATAATACTTTTCAATCTTTCAACCATTTAATAATTTTTATATTGATCTTCAATGACTAGAAGATATTTAACTATTTTTTAAATTATTTTAAGTATCTACACATTTTTAAATTGATCTTAAATCATTCAAATATTCTAAGATTTATTTTAAGTTACAACGCATATATATGTATGATGAAAGGACAACAGTTAAGTATTTCAAAGAATCTTAATTTTAAATATTTCGCATCTTAATTTTGGTTATTCATAAATAATATTTTTGGCGATAGTAAATACAGTTAGTTACGAAAATACTAAGTAATTTTAGGTATCTGCACATATATGTATGATAATAAAAAAAACAATAGTTAAGCATATTAAAATAATTTTGGTGATAGTTGGTTCTGACACTTTTCAATCTTGCAATCATTTAAACATTTTTAAATTGATCCTAAATGACTGGAATATCTTTAACTATTTTAAAAATTATTTTAAGTATCTAGACATTTATGTACGATTAAAAGACAATTGCTAATTACTAAAACGGAGTTATCCACAATGCCGAAACAGAATTATTGCACCCGACGCGCGTTTCGCTAATCATGTTAGCATCATCAGGAGAGGATTAGTTTTAATCATCTCCTGATGATGCTAACATGGTTAGCGAAACGTGCGTCGAGTGAAATAATTCTGTGTCGGTATTGTGGATAAAACTCCGTTGTAGTGCATTTTGCCGAAAGGTCCAAACTCCAACATAGTGGTATAACAGCTAATTATATTAAAATATCTTAATTTTAAATACTTTGTATCTTAATTTTGGTTATTCAAAACCTCATAAATTTATAATATTTTTAGTGACAGTTGGTTATGACATATTTCGTAATTTTTAAATTAATTTTAATTAACTAGAAAATATTAAAATGCTTTAAAAATATTTTAAATATCTGTGCACGTATGTATGATGAAAAGAGAGTAGTTAAATATATCAGAGCATTTTAATTCTAAATGTTTGATATCTTAATTTTGGATATAGTTGGTTTGACATTCATCAATTTTCAATTTAAGGATTTAAATATTTTCAATAAAATTTTAATCTACACATTTATGTACGATTTAGGTACAATTAAATGACAATAGCTAATTATATTAAAATATCTAAATTTTAAATACTTTGTATCTTAGTTTTGGTTATTCAAAACCTCATAAATTTATGATATTTTTAGTGATAGTTGGTTATGATATATTTAATTTTTCACTTTAAATCATCTTGCAACTATTTAAACAATTTTAAATAAATTTTATTTAACCAGAAAATATTAAAATGATTTCAAATATTTACGCACGTACGTATGATGAAAAAACAATAGTTTAATATATCATAACATTATAATTATAAATATTTGGCATCTTAATTTTGGATATAGTTAATTGCGACATTTATCAATTTTCAATTTAAGCATTTAAATATTTTTAATTTTATTTTAAATATTTACATTTTTAAATTGGTCTTAATTAACAAAATGAAAATGATCAAATATTTTAAAAATTATTTTAAGTAAAAGCGCATGCCTGTATGATGAAAGGACAACAGTTAAGTATTTCAAAATATCTTAATTCTAAATAGTTCGTATTTGGGTTATTCAGGAATTTCATAAATTCATAATATTTTTTGTGATAGTAAATTGATTTTAACAAGAGCATATTAAATTATTTCAGATATCTATACATGTATGTATTATAACGAAACAAAAATTATGTATATCAAAATATCTTAAATTTAAATACTATGTGCCTTAATTTTAGTTATTTAAAATTTCATAAATTTATTATATTATTAGTGGCAATTGGTTCTGACACTTTTCAAACTTACAACCATTTAAACATTTTTAAATCGATCCTAATTAAGTAGAAAATATTCAAATGATTTTGAAATTATTTTAAGTATCTACACATGTATGTAGTATGATGTAGGCAATAAAGTATATTTATATATTTTAATTTTAATACTTCGGATCTTAATTTTGGTTACTCAAAATTTTGTAAATTTATAATATGTTTGGCGATAGCTGCTTCTGACATTTTTAAATTTTCAATTCAAATCATCTTGCAACCTTTTAAATATTTTTAAAATGATCTTAATTAACTAGAAAATATTTAAATACTTTTAATATTATTTTAAATATCTACGCATGTATGCATTATGAAAAGACGATGATAGTTAAATATATCATAACATTTTAACTCTAAATACTTTTAATATTATTTTAAATATCTACACATTTATAAATTAATCTTAATTCACAAGAAAATATTGAAATATTTTCAAAATTATATAAAGTAAAAGCTCATGTATGTATGATGAAAGGAATTTTTGATGATAGTAAACTGATTTTAAAAAGAAAATATTAAATTATATTAGATATCTAACCATGTATGTATGATAAAAAAATACAAGTTGAGCATATCAAATCATGTTAATTTTAAATACTACCTGTATTAATTTTAGTTATTAAAAATTTCATGAATTTATAATATTTTTGGTGATAGTTGGTTCTGAGGCTTTTTAATGTTGCAACTCTTTAAATTTTAACATTTTTAAATTCATCTAAAGTGATTAGAAAATATTTAACTACTTTTAAAATTATTTTAAGTAACTATACATGTATTTATGATGAAAAAACCAATAGTTAAGTATAGTGAAATATCTTAATTTTAATTTTAAATACTTGGTATCTTCGTTTTGATTATTCAAAACATAAATTTATAATATTTTTGGTGATAGTTGGTTCTGATATTTTTCAATTTTGAATTTAAATTATCTTGCAACCGTTAACACATTTTTAAATTGATCTTAACTAACTAAAAAAAAATACTTTTAAAATTATTTTAAATAGCTAAGCAGTATATCAAAACATTTTAATTCTAAATATTTGGTATCTTAATTTTGGTTACTTGAAATTTCATAAATTTGTAATATTTTTGGCGATAATGTGATGGCGATGATGTGACATTTATCAAGTTTATATATAAATGATTTTGCGACCATTCCATAATTTTAAAATTGATTGAACAAGAAAATATTTAAAAATTATTACAATTTTATTTTAACACACGAATAGGCAACTTATTTTAAAATTTCATAAATTTATGATATTTTTAATAGTAGCTAATAGCCACGTAGAAGAATGATACTTCATAAATTTAGTTGAATAAGTAACATTCAACTTTTTTAAAAATTATTTTAAATTACTACATGCGTAATAACTATTTTAACGTTTTAATTGCTTAAAACTTAATTTATAATATTTTTGGTAATAGTTTTCAATTCGATCTACATAAAGAAATATTTAAATATTTTCAAAATTGTTTTATAACTACATAGTTGCATAAAAAGCGGAAATTATTATTTTAAAGTGCCTTATTAGTGTTAATTTCACCTTTTAGTTATGTTAACATCGAATTCATGGATTTATTTATTAAGATATTTTTAGTAGCAACTACGTACAAAACTGTTACTTTTTTGACTTGGTTGGCCAACTCCAGTTTTTATTTTAGATAAATATTTAAAATAAATACTCTCAAATTCAAATTAATCAAAATATAGTTGGCAGGGGCTTTTAACAACTTTGGATTCAATCTTTCTGGCAATCTTAATCGATTAAACAAGAAAATATTTAGATGATATTAAAATTATTGAACTTATTATGAAGAGGGTATAGTTATTTTAAAGTATGTTAACTTTAATTATTCAATATTTTATAAATTCAGTTTATTTCTGTATTTTTAAGAGTAAGTCTTTGGACTTAAATGGCTTCTAGTAATTTAATTGATCTCATCTCGTGATCATTTTAGGATTTTTAAACTGACCCAAGTAAGTAAAATACTCGAGACACTTTGAACTTATTTTAAATGAACTACATAGTCCATAGTATCTTAATTTTAATCATTTCGGCCCCTAATTTTAATTAGTTAAAGTTTCATAAATTTCGAATAGTTTTATTAGTAATATTTAACTATTTGTATTTTACCTTTGATTATTGGAATTTTGATGAATCTATTTACTGTTTTTTTTACAGGAATATATGTAATCCCTCCAAATCATTGTTGGCAAAACAGGAATAGAATTAACAAAAGTTTTGGTTCTAGTTAGCATCATAGCATATTTATAAGATTTTTGACCTTGTTTGTGTATACTTTTTTCTTAAATTGATCAGTAACGGGAAGTTCAAGGCGTTCGCCAATGTCAGTGCTTATATAAAATTTGAAACACAATCTATACAGTGACCGGCAGAAAGTATGAAACATAAAGCTTTCATTGTCGATAAAAGTTTATGCATGAAGAAAAATTACTTTTTACATCATTAAATACAGCGCGTGTTAAAATTTAAAATGGAGGAAAGATGAAATTAAAAACACAAACTTATGCGAAGTATGGATTTGAATAAAGGCTTTATCATAATCCATTAGAGCAAAGAAGAGAAGAGAAAGCATCGGATTTTTTGAAAATTATTTATTATAGGAAGTGTAAATAATATGAGAAAAATATAAAAATTAATGAAAAACTTATTTATTGACTCAAAAAGTCATTTAAAACTGAATATGAACAACGCAAAAATATTAGATTAATTGAAAAACTAAATAAATAATGCCAGTAGTCAGTAGTACAAACAAAATAATAATTACAACAATTAACAATAGACAAAACCAATTGTGTGATATTTCTCGGGGGCTATTTTCAGGTGTTATTTGCTCCAGTACTTCATTATTTTCCTAATATACTTATTTTGCAAAAAACCTACTGAACATGAATCACGTCAAAAAGTTAAATCCATAAAAAAAGATAAAAATGGTAAGTATGAAGAAAATATTACACATAAAACAAACTAGAAAGAACACGCCATGCAGTTGAATAAAAATGTTATAAAAATCCTATAATATTTTAGCTGGTTATTTTTTGGGTTCTATTTTCTCCACTTATTTGAAACAAAATATATTTATTGTCGCAAAAAAATACAAAACTGAATATCAACAAAGTCAAAAAGTTCAATAAATTAAGAAAATAAATAAATAATTTTAATACTTATAACAACTGAGAATAGAAAATTGAAGTACAAGTGTACCTATTACCTATAATATTTAAAATAAATAATAGCACAAGAAAAAATATTTCAAACGATGAAGTTAAGCAAAAGTGCAAAAAATAGTGTCATATTTTTTTACATATATTTTTTAAAATATTGTTCTGAACATGAACCACGTCAAAAAGTTAAATCAACTAAAATATTTGAAAATTAGAAGTAAGAAGAAAATAATAACTATTACGAATAGAAAGAACACGCCATGCAGCTAAACAAAAATGTTTAAAAAAATCTGTGATATTTTAGGTGGTTATTTTTTGGGTTCTGTTTTCTCCAGCTACTTAAAAATATATCAAAAAAATACAAAACTGAATATGACCAAAGTTAAAAAATTCAATTAATCAAGAAAATAAATAAATAATGTTAATATTTACAACAATTGAGTGTAGAAAATAGAAGTTGAAATGCCTATAATATTAAAAAAAAAATAATAGCACAAGAAACCAAATTTCAAACGATGAAGTTAAACAAAAATGCAAAAAATCTTGTAATACTGTTTTACATATCTTTTTAAGTATTGCTTTGAACATGAACAACGTCAAAAAGTTAAATCAATAAAAGAATATAGCACAAAATAATAACTGCTACGAATATGACATGGATTAGACACTCACTATGAAAAAAAGTACAACACATAAAACAAACTAGAAAGAACACGCCATGCAGTTAAACAAAAATGTTTAAAAAATCCTATGATATTTTAGCTGGTTATTTTTTAGGTTCTATTTTCTCGAGTTATTTAAAAATATATATATTTATTGTCGGAAAAAGTTACAAAACTGAATATGAACAAAGGCAAAAAGTCCAGTTAATTAAGAAAATAAATAAATAATGTTAATACTTATAACAATTGGGAATAAAAATAGAACTACAAATGTTTTACCTATAATATTTAAAAGAAATAATAGAAAAAAGAAAACAAATTCCAAACGATGAAGTTAAACAGAAATGCAAAAAATTGTGTGATAATTTTATCCGTATTTTAAAAAAAAATGCCCTGAACATGAACCACGAAGTTAAATCAATAAAAAAGGATAAAAATGGTCAGTAGGAACAAAATAATAACTATTACGAATATGAAATAGCAGTAGACACTCACTATAATGTATGAAAAAATACATCACATAAAATAAACTAGAAAGAACACGCTATGCAGTTAAACAAAAATGTTAATTAATCCTGTGATATTTTAGCTGGATATTTTTTGGGCTCAATTCTCTCTAGTTATTTAAAAAATATATATTTATTGTCGCAAAAAAAAATACCAAACTGAATATGATATTTAAAAGAAATAATATAATAGCACAAAGAAAACAAATTTCAAACGATGAAGTTAAACAGATGCAACAATTCGTGTGATTTTTTTCCTGGGTATTTTCCGATTTTAATTTCTCCAGTGATTATTCTTTCTTAATTTATTTATTGTGACAAAAAAACATTTTAGGTAAATATGCACCACGTCAAAAACAATACAAGAAAATTAGTAGAAACAAAATAGCCTAGAAATAATAGAACACCTTATGAAGTTAAACAAAAATATCAAAATAATCTTGTGATATTTTTGCTGGTTATTTTTGGGTCATATTTTGTTCCGTGATTTAAAAAAATAAATAATTATTGCCAGAAAAAAAATCAAAACTAATTAATTAATAAAATAAATAAAGAATACGCTTAATAATTATGAAGGGTAAATAGCAATGTAAATACAATACTTATAATATTTGAAACAGGAAAAAGCACAAACAAAACATATTTTATATAGATAGAAGATGTCATGAAGTTAAAAAGAAAATCCATATATAATTTTTTTGGGTGATGTTTCCAGGAATTTTTGAAATTATTTATTGCCACAAAACATACAAAACTGAACAAGAGCAACGTCTAATGGTTAAATCATTTAAAATAAAAGAACATAAAAACTATGTCAAAAGTTAAATTAATAAAAATAATAATAAATATTGTGAGTAGCACAAACAAAATAATACTACAATAATTAAGGATAAGAAATAGAAATATAATTTGCATTATCTGCAATATTTAAAACAAATAAATGCAAAATGTCATGAAGTTGAATAAAAATGCAAAAAAATCGTGTGAAATTTATTCCCGGGTTATTTTTCGTTGCTATTTTTCCAGTGATTTTATTATTTTCTTAATGTATTTATTTTAGTAAAAACATTTAAACAGTTCAAATAAAATAATACTTACAACTATTACAAATATTAAATAAAAGTAAGAATTCGCTCTAATATTCAAGTAAAAAATTAGAACAAACAAAATGAACTAGAAACAACACAACACGCCGAGACGTGAAGTCTAACATATGTGGCTATTTATGGATTTTAGTGATTTAAAAAAAATTGTTTATAGTTACAAAAGCATTCAAAACCGAACATGAACGTCAAAAAGTTACATTAATTAATACATAAAGTAAATAATATCTGTGAAAAAAAATAATATTTAAAAGGATTAAGAATGAAAAATAGAAGTGCAAATACACTACCACAATATTTAAAAAAGCACAAACAAAATAAATTTCAAGTACCAACAAAATAATACAATAATTTAGGACACAAAATAGAAGAGCATTTTACATTACCTGTAATTTAATATAAATAAAATTATAAATAAAATAAACTTCAAACCGTAGAAAATGTCATGAAGTTAGATAAAAATGCAAAAAAGGTGTGAAAATTTGTCCCCGGTTATTTCCGGTGTTATTTTCTACAGTGATTTTATTATCTTCTTAATGCATTTTTATTCTAGTAAGAAACATTCAAAATTGAACATACACCACGTCAAAAAGTTAAATTAATAAAAAAAGATAAATAAGGCAAGCTCAAATAAAATAATACTTATAACTATTACGAATATCAAATAGAAGTAGGAATTCCCTATAATACTCGAAACAAAAAAAAAATAGAACGAACAAAACAAACTAGAAACAACAAAACACGTCATGAAGCTAACGAAAAATGCTAAACAAATACTTACAATAATTAAGAATATAAAATGGAAGTACACATACCCTATCTATAATATTTAAAATAAAAAAGGCACTAACAAAATACATTTTAAAAGATAGAAAAAGTCACAATGTTAAATAAGAATGCAAAGTAATCGGGTGCCAAACTAATAGTTACAACTATTACGAATATTAATTAGTAGTAGAAACTCACAATAATATTTGAAGCAAAAAAAAATCCATCAAAACAAACTAGAAACAAAACACGTCATAAAGTTAAGCAAAAATGCTGAACAAATCATATGAAGTTGTAAATAAAATAATCCTTACAACAATTAAGGGTATAAATATAAAATGGAAGTACAAATACCCTACCTGTAATATTTAAAACATAAAAACGCAAGCAAAACCAAATTTAAACGATAGAACATGTCATGAAGCGAAACAAAAATGTTAAAAAATCGTGTGATATTATTCATGGGTTATTTTCTGGTGTTAATTTCTCCAGTAATTTTATTGCTCCCTTAATTTATTTTTTGTGGAAAAAATATTTAAAACTGAACAAGCATTACGTAAAGTTAAATTAATAAAAAATATACGAAAATGGTAAGAAAGGAGAAAATAACTATTGCGAATTAAATAGAGTTAGGAGCTATATTATATAAAAAATAGAAGAAATAAAGCAAACTAGAAAGAATAGATTACGCCATTCAGTTAAACAAAAAAGCTAACAAAAATCCTGTGATGTTTTAGCTGATTATTTTTTGGGTTCTATTTTCTTCGGCGACTTTAAAAAAAAATTTCGTCAGAAAAAAGTCCAAAACCGAACATACACAACGTGAAAACGTTAAATTAATTAATAAAATAAATAAATGATACTTACAATAATTAAGAATGGAATGCACCACGTCAAAAAGTTAAATTAATAAAAAAAAGATTAATATGGCAAGTTCAAATAAAATAATACTTACGACTATTACGAATATTAAATAGAAGTAAGAATTCACTATAATACTCGAAATAAAAAAAATAGAACAAAGAAAACGAACTAGAAACCAATAAAACAGGTCATGAATAATATCTGTACAGGGTAATTTTTTATATTTTCCCACCCCCCTTAACTTTTTTGTGCCACTGTTTAGAAAAAAGATGTAAATAGAAAAGTTGTAGTGCTGGAGAAGTAGTTCTCAGAAAACATATTTTTGTCTATACGGGGTGTTGCAAAAAGTGCGAAAAACAAAAAATATATATTTTTTAAATGGCACACCCTGTATATTTCTCCCCAGGACGAAAGATCTTTATTCTCCGATTACAAAAATATATAATTTAACTACATTTGCTTAGGCCATTTCCGAGCTATTTGCCTTTAAAAGTTGACAGAGCATGAATTCAAACCAATCGAAGTAGCCTTGCTCGCCATTAAGAAAAATATGGAATGTGTCAAAATAGCCGTGAATGACAGTGACAAAAACAGCTATTATGTCAAATTATTGGCTCTATTTTTTATGAAGGTTCCCTAACTGGTGAAAGATATTTACAATTTTTAAATCAGGAAACAGAGATTCTCTTGGTATGTTTCCAATTCGCCAATCTGCTCAAATAATAGGCGGCGAACCGTCCACTGGCCACCGAACAGCCCAGATCTAACGCCCTTAGATGCGTTTTTGTGGGGATATTTAAAAACAAAGTTTATGCTCAGAGAAGTGCCATTATTGAAGAGCTCAGGGTGAGAATTGTATACTATATAAACGACCTTAACCAGAACAATCCAATTTTTATTACCCATGCAACAAATAAATTAGAAAGCGACTTCAAAGATACGAATTTGTATATAATAATAAAAAAATTATCAAAACAATGATTTATTTTATTTAAATCAACTTTTAAAGTTAAATAGCTCAGAAATGGCTTAAGCAAATGTAGACAAATTATATATTTTTGTAATCGGAGAACAAAGATCTTTCGTCCTGAGGAGAAATATACAGGTTGTTCTATTTAAAAAATATATATTTTTTTGTTTTTCACACTTTTTGCAACACCGTGTATAGACAAAAAAATGTTTTCTGAGAACTACTTCTCAAGCACTACAACTTTCCTATTTACATATTTTTTCTACACAGTGACACAAAAAAGTTAAAGGGGGTGGGAAAATATAAAAAATGACCCTGTACAAACAAAATAATACTTAAAATGATTAAAAATGGAAAATAGAAGTGCAAATACACTACCCATAATATTTAAAACAAAAAGCACAAATAAAACAAATTTGAAACGAAATATCATATCATGTAGTTAGCATAAATGCAAAAAACATATGTTAACATTTTCGGGTTATTCTCCAGTGATTCATATCATTTTTAATCCATATATTGTCACAAACACATTTAAAATAGAGCAAGAACAACATCTAACAGCTAAATTAATTAAAATAAAAGATGAATAAGGGCAGTGCAAATAAAATAATACTTACCAATACTAAATGACATTCTAAAAAAATCGGTAAAAACATTCAAAATCGAACATGAACAAAACGTCTAAAAGTTAAATTAATTAAATAAGGATAAATAAGGGCAGTACCAATAAAATAATACTTAAAAAAAAAAACAAATACTGGAGAGTAAAAGCACACACGGTAAATAGACGTAGTTAAAAGAAAAAATAAACAAACAAACCTATATCGGATGATCGAAAACAACATGAAGTTAAAAATTTCTGTAATATTCTTATGGTGATATTCTACGAGTGGGTGGTAAGAAGGTAATATTCATAACGGCCACTGATACAATCGTTATGTAAAAACGGTGCCTAAGAGCAATTTTAGATTATTCAAATTACTATGTCAGATGCATCCAATTACAATTCAGGACGTACTGTCAAGGTTAACCACACACAATTATCATACCTTTATTTGTTATATTAAAGCGTGATTTCTACATTTAAGGCCCATCTTATTGACTGCCTGTTAAGTTTCTTGGAGGGACATAAGTTCTATGGTTATTATTATTATTACTGATGCAATCGTTCCCATGAAACTCATCTTCCCGGTAAACTTAATAGGTAGTCAAAAAACTGCACCGTACATGTCGAGATTACTCCTTTAGATGAGCCATAAAGATTTGCATTTTTTTAGACACGTACCATTCGGCTCCGTAAATGAATAATATGAATACGTTTGGCATAATAAGCAGAATGATCTAATATTTTAATCTGTTGTTTAGAAAGAGTACTGAATGACAAAAATGTTGATTTCAATCATAACAATGGTGTACATGTCGGTTCTAAAATAAATGTGACTAACAAGTCTAACAAACAAAAAACCTTTGTTTCGATTGAGAGGAACACCTTGAAATGACTACCAGTGAGTGAGATATCATCAATCTTGGGGAGTATCTATTAACAACCTTATACAGCTACAAATCTGCGGAATTTTTACCTCAATTATTCAAAATAGGCTTTGTTGTATATGTCAATAAATCTGACTTATTAGCTAGCAAGTACTAGCACCTATAGAACTTTAAAATATCTCCAAACTAAACGCGTACGTAAATTATAATCAATATATGTATTTAAGTGTCATATTGTTGTTCCAGTGATTTGAACCTCTTCGGGGAAGCAGAGCCCCACTTTCAGGTCTTCGAGTGGGAAAGGCCCCATTTCGACGGAAGAAATGCCGCATCCTCGGAATCGGTTGAGAAAGACCGTGAACCACTCGCGCCAGATTATAAAGATCCCAATCCCCAAGGAACCGAGGACAAGCCTGTAGTAGCAAGTAAGGCAAATGTTTTTAGGTTTAGATATTAGGAATCTAATGACACAATTACTGTTTCAAGAAAAAAATCGTTAACATCGGAGAAAATCAAAATATGAAATAGAGCACACTCCAATATTCGTTGGACATGGAGCTTAAAATTTGTTTCTGTACACTAAAAAACTCGTTGTGAAATTTGGGAATTTAGTAAATGATTAATACTAGTTTTCAAAATTAGTACTTTATTTGAGGGTCTCTTTTCATCTTTTATTTATCGGCAAAGTTTGTGGGTTATTCAATCTAACCGATTTAAGCTAACTTCTTGCTAACTTCAGTATGTTTAGATCATGAATATGGCTGTTTCAAGATGGCTGTCATTCATAAACTTTGTATGAATCTAAGCAATTTCTCGTTGCTAAGGTGTTTTGGTGTGATTGTCTCACACCGCATTATGGCGGCCGCTCATAAAATTACTATAAGGAATAAATCTCTTCTTGCTAACTTCAACATGATTTGATACCTTTTTCAAAATAGCAGCCATTCATATAATTCGTATAAGATATACTTAAGTAATTTCTTCTTGCTAACTTTAGTAGGTTTTAGTTATATTTAATAAAACTATTTCAATATGGCGGCCATTCATAAAATTGATATAGGAGATAAGTTATTTCTTCTTGCTTACTTTGTTTTCATTATGTTTAATATAACTGTTTCAAGATGGCAGCCATTCATATAATTCGTATATGATATATGTAATTTCTTCTTGCTAACTTCAGTACCTATGTTTTAATATTATTTAATATAACTGTTTCAAAATGGTGGCCATTTATAAAATTCATATTAGTTAAGTAATTTTTTCTTGCTAAAGTCAATATATTTTGATTATATTTGAGTTAACTATTTCAAGATGGCGGACATTCATAAAATTCGTATAAGAGATAAGTAACTTCTCCTTGCTAACTTTAGTAAATTTTGATCATGTTTAATACAACTGTTTCAAAATGGTATCAATTTATGAAATTCGCATTAGATAAGTAATTTCTTCTTGCTGACTTCAATATATTTTGACCATATTTGAGATAACTGTTTCAAGATGGCGGGCATTTATATAACTCGTAAGAGATAAGTAATTTCTTCTTGCTAACTTTAGTATATTTTGATCATGTTTAATATAGCTGTTTCAAAATGGTGGCCATATATAAAATTCGTACAAGAGGCAAGCCATTTGTTCTTGCCAGCTTCAATATATTTCAAACATGTTTAATAAAACTGTAACACAATGGTGGACATTCATAAAATTCGTATAAGGGAAATAATTTCTTCTTGCTAACTTTAGTATGTTTTGATCATGTTTAATATAACTTTCAAAATAGTGGCCATTTATAAAATCTGGTTAGATAAGTAATTTCTTCTTGCTAACTTCAATATATTTTGTTCATATTTGATATAACTTTTTCAAGATGGTGGCCACTCATAAAATTTGTATGCGAGATAAGTAATTGCTTCTTGCTAACTTCAGTATGTTTTAGTCATATTTAATATTACAGTTTCAAGATGGTGGCCATTCATAAAATTTGTATAAAATATAAGTAATAGCCTCTTGCTAACTTCAGTATGTTTTGATCATATTTAATATTACTGTTTCAAGATGGCGGACATTCATAAAATTCGTATAAGGAAAGTAATTTCTTCTTGATAGCTTTGGTATGTTATGATCATGTTTAATATAACTATTTCCAAATGGTGGCCATTTATAAAATTCGTATTAGACAAGTAATTTCTTCTTGCTAGCTTCAATATATTTTGATCTAATTGGAGATGACTGTTCCAAGATTGCGGAAAATTCATAAAATTCGTATAAGAGATAAGTAATTTGGTCTTGACAAATTTAGTATAATTTGATCAAGTTTGATATAACTGTTCCAAAATGGTGGCCATATATAAAATTCGTATAAGAGGCTAGTCATTTGTTCTCGCTAGCTTCAATATGTTTCAAACATGTTTAATAAAACTGTATCACGATGGCGGACATTCATTAAATTCGTATAAGAGAAGTAATTTCTTCTTGCTAACTTTAGTATGTATTGATCATGTTTAATATAACTGTTTCAAAATAGTGGCAATTTATAAAATCTGATTAGATAAGTAATTTCTTCTTGGTAACTTCAATATATTTTGATCATATTTGATATACCTGTTTCAAGATGGTGGCAATTCATAAAATTTGTATAAGAGATAAATGATTGCTTCTTGCTAACTTCAGTATGTTTTGCTCATATTTAATATTACTGTTTCAAGATGGTGGCCATTCATAAAATTTGTATAAGAGATCTCTCCAAACTAAACGCGTACGTAATTGCTTCTTGCTAACTTCAGTATGTTCTGATCATATTTATATTACTGTTTCAAAATGGCGGGCATTCATAAAATTTCTATAAGAGAAGTAATTTCTTCTTGCTAACTTTAGTATGTTTTGATCGGGTTTAATATAACTGTTTCAAAATGGTGATCATTTATAAAATTCGAATTAGATAAGTAATTTCTTCTTGCTAACTTCAATATATTTTGATCATATTTTAGATAACTATTTCAAGATGGCCGACATTCATAAAATTCGTATGAGATAAGTAATTTCGTCTTGCCAAATTTAATATGCTTTGATCATGTTTAATATAACTGTTTCAAAATGGTGGCCATATATAAAATTCGTATAAGAGGCAAGTAATTTGTTCTTGCTAGCTTCAATATGTTTTAACCATGTTTAATAAAATTGTATCACGATGGTGGACATTCATAAAATTCGTATAAGGGAAGTAATTTATTTTTGCTAAATTTAGTATGTTTTGATCAAGTTTTAACTGTTTCAAAATGGTAACTATTTATAAAATTCATATTAAATAAGCAATTTCTTCTTGCTAACTTCAATATATTTTGATCATATTTGAGATAACTGTTTCAAGATGGTGGACATTCATGAAATTCGTATAAGAGATAAGTAATATTTCCTTGCTAACTTTAGTATGTTTTGATCATGTTTAATATAAAACTGTATGGTGGCCATTTATAAAATTCGTAAAAGATAAGTAATTTATCCTTGCTAACTTCAATATATTTTGATCATATTTAATATAAATGTTTCAAGATGGCGGCCATTCATAAAATTCGTATTAGATAAGTAATTTCTTTTTGCTAATTTCAATATATTTTAATTATATTTGATATAACTGTTTCAATATGGGACAGTCATAAAATTCGTATAAGAGATAAGCAATGTCTTCTTGCCAACTTTAGCATGTTTGATCATGTTTAATACAACTGTTTCAAGATGGCGGCCATTCATAAAATTTGTATTGACAAGTAATTTCCTTTAGCTCATTTCAATATATTTTGGTTATATTTGAGATAACTGTTTCAATATGGGACAGTCATAAAATTCGTGTAAGAGATAAGTAATTTCTTCTTGCTAACTTTAGCATGTTTTGATCATGTTTACTACAACTGTTTTAAGATGGCGGACATTCATAAAATATGTATTAGATAAGTAATTTTTTTTGCTAATTTCAATATATTTTGATTATATTTGAGATAACTGTTTCAATATGGAATAGTCATAAAATTCGTATAAGAGATAAGTAAGCTTGTCTTGATCACAACTGTTTTAAGATGACGGACATTCATAAAATGCCTATAAGCGATAAGTAATTTCTTCTTGCCAACTTTAGTATGTTTGGATAATGTTTAATTTAACTGTTTCAAGATGGTGTCCATTCATAAAATTTGTCTAAGAGATAAGTAATTTCTTCTTCTTGCTAACTTTATTATATTTTGATAATTTTTAATAAAACCGTTTCAAGATGGCGGCCACCCATAAACTTCATACGCAGTCGTTTCTAATTGCTAATGTCAGTATGTTTTGGTCATATTTATTATAACTGTTTTAAGATGGCGGTCATTTTAAAGATTTGTATGCACATAGAGTAAAGTTATTTCTCCTTGCTAACTGTAGTATATTTATATAATATTTATTATTACTTACTGATATTTGATTACTTAGTTAGTTCCTCCAACTTTCAAGACACTATTTTATATGGTATAAAAATTAGCGGAAGAATATAATACTTTTCACCAGTTGGCGCGCCATTTAAAAAACATAACCTTTTACGTTGAGCAACCAAGATATAGTTTAAAATGTGCGTACATTTTGAATACAAATAGTATTTATTTTGGGTTATATGGATCTCTTAGACGGTGTGAAGGGAATGATTTTTATCCCATAACCATCTGATAATAATATTCATATTATCCAAAATTTGACTACTGCCAACAATATTGCTTTCGATCTTAGGCCCCCATGAATCCAAAGACAAACCAGTCTTAAACCCCAAAAAAGAGACCCAGGGACCCAAACATCCAGGCAGTACGATCCTAGCAGGCGGAGGGGTGGTCGATATCGATGCCAATCCCGGAGTACTTCCGTCGTTTCCCAGTCCTTTCGGACCGGCATTCGACTTCCCTGTCTTACCTGGTCTAGATAAGCCAGCCGGAGGAATCGGTTTCGGTGGATTGTTCGGGTTGGATGACGGAAATAAATGGTGGAAGGGGTAAGTCCATACATATATAATAATATGCTTAAGTAGTAGCAACTTTCATCTCAATCTCTTCTAATATTCGGCGTAAGGGCTGTAATATTAAAAGTTACTTAAAAGCACTGACAACAATTCAATCTATATGGTAATAAAGAAGCCTAAAACTAAAATAAAAAACTAGTTTTGATTTCTGCTCTTCTCAATTATTTTCTGTTTAAAATGTCTAATGGCAACCCGTCTGTTTTCTTCAGGGGGGGGGGGGGGGGGGGGGGGAACTTTCGTTATTAAAACTGATTTTCTTCTTTAGACTATGAGTATTGAAGATGCACTCTTTGGTGGTTTCAGGTTATATCATTGCTTTAGGTAATTGAGTTTGTAGTAACTAGATACTGCACCTAAGAATTAAGTTTCTGTTGCGAAAAGTATCTAGATACTCTTTTCACCAAATTTACTGTTATGGTAACTAGATACTTTTCGAAAATATCTTTCACAGTATTTTTACAACATACACCTTCCAAGACAAGAACTTACTTTAAAATACATTAAAAGTCATAGTGCCCCTGCTCCAAGACACATTCGCTGTACCCAAAGGCAAGACCCTTTGGACGTGATCGTAACAATGGTGAATGATTTATCGCCACTGTAGGTTAAGACCCAGTTAAATTGACGTTGTTTGTTTGGTAGTAGGTTCTAAAGTAGATCTATCTTTCGGTACTTATACAGTATAAGGAAACGCAATATTAATTTACATAAAATAACCCTTAACATATTAAAGGAAAAATGTACATAAGAAAGAACAATTTATTTACCAGAATTAGGTTACCACATAATCAGGCCCTCGAACCAAGAAGTAAACCGTGACCGTTTAATAAAAAAATAACACATCCAAAGTATGTGCCCTTATACTGTGCTCTGTGCTTGATACATTCACATTACTCATACGGGAACATTGACATAATAAGAACAATGTACGGGAAACATATGGACACCACCTAGCATACATGCACATAATAAAGAAAACTCGTAACAAGTTGAGGCGGTAGCGGATAAGATCTGACCAGGACGTATATAATGTATGTAAATTTTAAGATACCTCCACGGAGATTACATTACAAGGTTCTTTTGGGGGGTTGTCCCGAAGGAATCTGTTCTTGTCCCGTAGGCTCTTTTCGTGTCCCGTAGGACCATTGTACCCTTTGTGTGTTCTTTAAGGATCTTATCACTATTAGCCCAACTTGTTATTCGGAGATAAGAGGGTTAAGGTTTACTTGAACATATTTGGCCATAATCACCTCCCCGTCCGAAACCTAATCAAAATCGCGTAATTTACGAGAATCTGATCACACTAAAGCACGAGGTTTAAAAGCTCGACCTTCCCTTAAAATGATGTAAAGAATTAAGAATTTAAGTGAAACCAAAAAATTTACCTATTTGTAAGGAAGTCGTCTCTACTCCCCTGCTAGTTGTGCCTATGGCCGAGGTTTCAGGAGTTGTTCTTAATTTCATTTGGCCCAGGAAAATTACTGAGATGCTCAATTTCTTGTATAATTGAGAAACTATACAAGGAGTGCGAGAAACTCGTTTCTAGTTAAAGCGAGTGGATGTCAGAATATGTGGAAATTTGAATGGGAACCCAGTCTCAAACTTTGGCGAGTGGAATCGGACCAAATGTGTGCATTTGAAAATATGTGGAAATTTGAAGGGGAAACCCGTCTCAAGCTTTAGCGAGTGGATTAGAACCAGTCTCTAGTCAAAACGAGTGGATTTGAAGGATCCCGCTTTGCTCCTTTCTGCGGCTTTTGTATATGAAAAAGTCCCCATTTAATGTGTGGGTGCGATAAGAAACTATTAAAATTCAGATCTCGCACATTAGAAAAATGTATTAAAAAGAGACGTAAATAAGTGTGCCGCATTCCCAACGCCCGTCTCGACCCTCATTACCTGCTTCTCGAAGGTTTACATGTAAAAAGTGCGTTTTTAAAGCTTTTTTTTAATACCGAGTGTATTCAAATTTTATCGGCGAATTTTATTATTTTAAAACTTTTCTTTGTTAATTTGCATACCTAGGGGCGGCCTGTTTCAATCATACATTTTTCAGTATTAAACTTTATTTAAATGTGCGATCCAGAGAGGTTTTAGGTTGTATTATTGCTTTATATAATTTAGTTCCAATATTTACGAAGCTTTAACGAGCATCCAAGAATGACTATTGCTAATTAGCCCCCTTTTACAACATATATCTACTCACCTACTTTCCAAGGCAAGAGATACTTTTAAATACGTTAAAACTCATAGTCACATGAATAATTGAAGCAATATACTTCCTTAAAAATGCCTCCTTAAGCGGTGTCAGGCTATATTATTAAATACATTAAAATTTATTCTAAATATGCCTTAAAGATATTGCAACATTTCGACTCAATCTAGAATGTATGATTGACAAGTTTGAAATTGAAAAAAAATAAATTAAAATTAGGCAAAATAATATTAAATAAAGAATACTGGCATGTTAATAGAAATGTATGTTAATAAATTGCATTATTAAATTAACTCAATAAAAGTCGATTAACCAAAAAATATAAATGTAAAAAAATTTCAGATTAGTAGTTGATACGTAAACATAGGTAACTAAGATCAAGATTAAATTATAGTAAAGCGTATCTATTTTTATACGACAATATAGTTAATGTATCTAAAACCATAGAAATCTTTAAGTGACATCAGCTTGTGTATTATTGATTTAAGCAAATTAGTC
>MU184695.1:101025-136203 GCA_016904865.1 Pissodes strobi | reverse complement strand
TACGTAGGATGCAATTATCGCCGTGCTCTTTCGGTTTCTACAGTGCAATTATCGGAAGTAATTGCACAAGTTGCATCAAAATTACCGACAATTCGGTGTCGGGCTCTTTTTCCAAAATATGAAAATGACCGAATGCAGTTTTTCTAAGACAACACGCTCGAATGCAAAATTATCTGGTTATTTTTATGCACGAGTGTAATTCAGCGGAATATTTCCCGAATGAAGACATGGTTTTAAAATAGTATATTAAGATACTAGTTTTAAAAGACCATATTTTTCGCACTAGCACGAAATTAGAAAACGACCCGCTTGCGGGGAGTTTCCTAACGTGCAAGTGCGCTAAATGTCTTTTAAAACGTGTATTTTATACTATTTTTTCTATTTTGCACGTTTTTTTAATGAAAAACATTAATTTATCCAAGTCGCGATCAAAAGGTGGACGGCCATCTTGCCACTTTTGACGTCTGTATTATTAGGAATCCCATTCAAAACGGTGCCGAAATTTTTGCTAGTGAGCCTTGACATTGAACAATATTGTTAATATCATAGCAACCAGTCAACAAAAATAGTATCGAAAAGAGCTTCCTTTCGATACTACTGCGCGTGTCGAAAAGACTTCTTTATGATACCAGAATAGAAAAAATACATTTTTATTCTCTTCCTTTAATTCAAAAACGTACATGTAACTGTCAACAAAAGATAGGGTATATTTTGACTTTACTTTGACGTTATTTATAAATTGTCGCTGTCATCGTAAGTTTACAATGATCGTGGACACGGAATTAAAATAGTTTATTTGTTTCGAATTCATCTGCAGATGCGTAGTTACATATTGTCATTGTATTTCCTGTTCAGTCGTATATAAAATGTCGGTATTTAATAATGGGCATTTCTGTGTACGTGACTTTAATTTGTATTGCGGACTCAAATTTACTGATAATAGTTGGCACTTTACCACAAAAAATAAAAAAACAAACGGGCTATAACGAATATTTTTAACAAATTTTTTATTTCTGAATTTTTAACAAAAGTAGATTACAATATATTTATTATGATTTAAGGCTGCACACTTATTACGTTTCGCTCTAAATACATAGTGCCAAAAACTTACTGCATTAAAGAAGAAACTTTTTTTGGCGATTTTTTTTTCAGCAACCATGCCGGATTTTTTTAACAAAACATGGCGCTTTTATGTATTGTGTCCAATTAGAAACATGTTTCAGGTATTTGAATACATTTCTTCCAAAACTTGCCTATAGTGACACATAAGAATACATTTCTTCCAAAACTTGCCTATAGTGACACATAAGAACCGGGATGAAACCACGGGGAAACAATTTAGACATATGTTTCCAATAATCGATCAAGATTTTGCTATAATGTGACTATATGGCCTCGCAGATCCATTTTGGTAACCTGTAAGGCAGCCGCGTTTATTATATGCGCAAAATGTGGCTATGTTAGCAATCGCTATATCAGAAACAATTATGTCTAGAATGCGCCCTGTGTGTATCGAAATGTTTCCATTCGGTCTCGATTTGAACGCATTCCACATTTTCAGAGCTAGTAGTGCATGGCAGATACAGATTTAAATGGTTTCCTGTACTTTCATTGCTAAGTGCAGAATTTCCATTTTCCTCTATTAACGAAGGTGATATCTGGTGTGATATCGATGGTACCATTGGTACCTTCTTTTTGTGCTTCTTTCATGAATTCCAACATTTTCTTCTGGCTTTCCTACATTTCCTTTTGTACACAACGGTATAGTAGGTTGTATTATACACATTTCGCTCAGCAGTTTTTTTTTAATTTTGCGCATTTTTCTGGAAGCTTTTTGAATTCTCAAACCCCAAATTGCCTTTATAACAACACTATATTATTATCACTCTGTCTACATACATTTGGGAGAAGTTAGGTGAGCTAACACATTTTAGCAACAAAATGGAAATTATGCGTTTAAAATGGATCCGTATGGAACTTAATGCGCCCGTTCTACACATTTTCTGTGCAATTGCAAAACATCTAACTTTCATATCCCTGAAAATAGGTTTTAAGCAAGTTTTTTTCAAAAGTAACAAATAAAGTATACAGATATATACTTTAAAATTTAATAAATATTAATATTTAACCATTATTCTCATTTTCACATTTTGCCAATAGATTAACTGAAACTCGTTCAACTCTGCATGTCGGCCCAAAGACCTGTGTTCCTTCTTAAATTTCTTCACCCCCATTATCTTATATCAAATTACACAATGCCCTTAATCGTAAATTACATGAAGAAAAGTAAAAATGTCAAGACGTTAAAATTATGTTTTAAAACTTAGAATACATTACGTAACCTATTCACAGGGGGTGATTTTTGGGTTCTATTCAAAGAAATGGCATAGATTATTTTTAGTGCCGCGTGGGAAAAGAAATTTCGATGGCATTATCCTTTCATCGTAATCCGATATGGTCCATCGTAAATTAACTGAATCTTTTGTGCAACTAGTTTGATGAGATTTATTTTTAAAGAAGTAAATTACCCACTTGAAAGCTATATGTCAGACACTTTCTGGTATCTTCGAGTATTTCTACCTGCTTGGACAAGATGGCATCGATTATAAAATTTAAAAATATATAATTTTATTTCCTCGAAGCTTAAATTATGCAGAAAAGCCATTACGTTCTTGAAAAGGGACAGATTAGGGTAGACATTTTTTAACATTCGATTCCCATGCCTATATCGTTTTCGCAATAAGGGCGAGAGTTGCAGTTCCTGGAGGATTAATCGAATGCGAGGGTTTGGGATATAGATACGCCCCAGAATTTTATATATGCACTCACTAATTTTCTTTTAAAGGCAAAGAGCGTTACGGTTGCCAGTTTGTTCATAAGTCACTTATTTTATTTGGAAAATAATCAACCTCCAATTTGTCTATATAAGAGAAAAAAAAACTTGAAGCAATCTATATAACTTCGAACTACTTTATACACAATTATACTCCCAGTTTACCAGTCAACATATTTTTTTTTATTGTACCAGTGTAAAAGTTAATTTGAGCAATGGCTGAGAATAATCAAATTGAAGAAGCGGTCGTGGCTCGTGAAGTGCAAGAAGAAGTGGTTGATTACGATCAAATTGTTAATATATCGGGTCAGCCACTAAGATTCGAACACTCATTGACCGACGTGACATCTATCCATAGGCGAAGAATAATTCTATTAAAAATAGATCCAAACGGCGCTTGGGAAGATAATAATGATGACGATGATGCTGAAAGCGATGATGACGAAGGAGCTGATGTGGAAGGAGAATTGGGTAGTGTGGGACACGAGGGTGATGTGTGCGTGAACAAACTAAGTGCTAGTGATGTCAGAAACAATTTTGGTGATAAGGATGTGTGTGTAATCCAAAGTTACAGTAAGATTTTGTCCGATCGATGGGGGACATTTGCCCTCTGTTTAAGTTGTAGTACAATCCACTTGCACTATGTGGGGCGGGGTCATGTGGAACATGTCAACTGCCACTATAAGAGGGCATTTGTCCGGGGTGCAAGTGATCTTCATTGCGCTATATGTAGAAAACCTCTTTTTATTTTAACACCTGAAAATGCATGTTTTGCATGTAATAACTCGGAGAGAAGGGAGATAGTTAATCATATAGCACAATGATGAAATGGTTGAGTGTAGTATGTAGTTTGTATGTAGTTGTATATGAAGTTTTCCCTCGATAGGTTAGATTAGATTTCTATTTTTTCTAAAATCTATTAATAAGTGAATTATGTATTTTAGGTTACTAGTTCTGATTTTATTAGCTAAAAAACTCCTTATTGTATATATTTGTGCTTATGAAATATGTGTGCTTAGAAATATACTCAATTAAATTGTATATTTTAGATAAACATGCAGATTTTAGTTTTAAGTTTGAACAACTACTTTTAACCTTCAACTAAAGTGCCATTATGTCATGTTTGCTATGTTTTAGGTATTCGAAATATGATTTGAAATATCATAGATGCAAAAAAGAATTGTATCAAATCACATTACCAGAAGTGTGTCTAAAATGTTATGCTCAAGTCGTAGAGTTAGATCTGATGGATATACCAAATATACCCAATTAAATTGTATATTTTTTAATTAACATGTAGATTTTAGTTTTAAGTTCTGAACACCCCCATGTCAAGAGTGTTAAACTTAAGCATCCCAAATTTAAAAAATGCAGATTTTTAGTTTTAGAAATAAAAAAATGAAAACACTGACTTTTGATTTTTAATAAATAATTAGAAAAGTACTTGACTTAGTTTTTCGAACGAACCCAAACCCCGTGAAATATGGTAGCTTAATATATGACATGTCAATGTGTTGTTAACAGGTGCCATTTTATACATACTAAGATATTTTTTCTAGAGCTGATGTACTTATATTATATAAAAAAACAACGATTAAATTTTCAATATATTACAAAATTACAGGAATGTTGCAAATATACAATTGTCTTACAATGTTATAAGAATGTTGAAAACAATGTTTTGTTTTGTCTTACAAAGTTACAAGAATGTGGTAAATAATGTGTTTTCTTGTCTTCTTTCTCTCGAGGTGTCTTGTAAGCTTGGGTTCCATCAAACTGATGTAACTTCTACATCTTCATAAAAGCAATGTTTATCGACAAGGTCCTTGGGAGTTTGTGGGATTTCAGTTACCAATAGCTTCAAATCCCCCTCAAGTATTTGACTGCAAAATGTGTCCAGATCAATGTAATCATAAACAAACTTCTCACACACGTGTGCGCCAATACAAAAAATTAATGCATCCTTCAGGTATTTAGCATATTTTTCATCGTCCACATCGTCAACACTCTCTCAAATATTCGATAATATCTTCACACATATTTCTTAGCAGTGCTGCTAAACTTCTAATGTATGAAACTTGATTCTCATTTACAAAATTGACCATATTGCCCTCTGTGCAAAAGAAAACATCGTGCCAGCATTTTGATAATTCATTATAATTAAATATAATCAAAATTTTAAAACTATTACAGTTCCAAGATAATGCAATTATTCCAGATTATCAACAACTTCTTCGGTAATAATTTCAACAGCTCTTTTCGGTAAATAAGAACTAAAAACAACAATTTTCTTTATTAAATAATGTTGCAATAACACTTTTCCCAAAACGACCATTTGTTAATTGTAGTTTCTTTATAATATATCGCTTTCCAATTTCTAGAGATGAAAAAGGTTTACGTTCTATTTGTTCCACTGATTTGTCAAAATTCTCATTAATTTTGGTAATTGTTTCTTGTGAGAGAGACATTATTGTTTGAAATAAGTAGTAGTACCTTTAATAAATGCACCTCACAGATAATACAATATGCAACTATCAGAATACTGAACACAGTGCTTTACTAGTCAGAAAGGTTATCTGTTTCCAATATTATGGCATCTTATATAGCCCCTAGAACATATTTATCAAGGTTATGTTACGTCATACCGAATTATGTAACCAATATTCAGTCTCAAGAGCGTTCAAGGTCATCGGTCCGATCTTCAAATATCCGCAAGGACACGGTGTCGCTTCAAATTATCTCAAGGGCACACAAATTCAAAAAGGGTGTTAAAGGTCATACACGCTTGGAGCAATCCCAAGGTCATATGCACAACCATCAGCAAAAAAAAACTCATGGGTATTCAAATTATCTCAATGTCATTCAAGGTAAAACATACCACAAAACAGTCCCAAGAGCCAAGATCAAATTATCTCAATGTCATACAATAACTGTTCTCTGCATCATTAAACCTTTTACATCGACCACAATATATTTCTGACGTCACACTAAAAGTTCCAAGGACGACGTCGGCTACGCTCCAAAGAAAATCGACCCCGACTACCTGCCAAAAAGGATCGACCTCGGCTACCTGCCATTCAAGGTTGAATACACCCGAGGCCAAGTGGGCCCCATGGGTGTTCAAGGTCATACAATCCCAAGGTCAAATGCTCGATCTTCAACAAAAAACCCAAGGACATTCAAGGTCAAAATGCCCCCCTTTGAGAATCGTGTCTGGCTATACTTTACTACTATTTCAGTTAAATAATTTTCCTGTCTATCGAAGACACGTATTTTTAAGTTGTTTAACGCAAAGCATTTTTGTGCGAATTATTATTTTAATAGTATTTATATTTAATGGTTGAACACGTAACCACTGAAGATCTCTTAAAAAGTTTACTTTCAACTAGTTCAGAAACCAATATGTCTGAAACCAGTAAATTTAATTGGGATCTCTTCAAGTCCCGTTTAGAAAATATAAAACCTTACGATGGTGACAGTAACACCTTAAATAAATTTATAGTTAGATGTGACGATTTTATAGAAAGATATAAGACTTTTAAAGATACCGACCTAGATCAACACGTTTTCGAGTGTATTCAAGAAAAGCTATGCGGAAAAGCAGAGCTAATGGTAGGAAGACGTGTCGAACTAGATAATTGGATTGCATTAAAAAGCGCCCTTATACAGTGTTTTTCTGATCGAAGAGATATTGATTGCCTCGTACAAGAATTAACACGAGTTAGGCCATATAACGGCGAAAATTTAATAACATTCGGAAATAGATTACAAGTTATAAAAAGTAACGTTATCCAACGTGTAAGTAACGATTCCACATTATCTCGCCTTGAAGTAAAATGTCAAATCGATCACTATAATAAAACTGCTTTAAACACATTCATTGCAGGGTGCAGCGGTAACCTTAGAAATAATATGTATATAAAAAGACCATCAAGCTTGGAAGACGCTATCGCTTTTGTTACAGAATTTGAGAATTTTGAAAAATTGTATGGAAATTTTCATGATTCAAAGAAAGATAAATCTAATAGTAATTTTTCAGGTCATAGAAATTCGAATAACAATTTTTCAGGTAATAACAATAATCACAATTTTGCACGTCAAAGTAATTATACCCAATTTCCAACACAACCAAATTTTCACAACCCAAACTTTTCGCCAAAACCTGTTTGGCATAGTCAACCTGTTAATATCCAACCTAGGCAACAAGTACCGCCTAGAAGATTTCCCACAAATCAACAAGTATTTGGTCGACCACAAAATGTTTTCAGACCAAATCAAATTCCGCCCAATCAGTTACCAAAACCCACGCCTATGTCGACGACATCTCGAAATCCAACTGTAAATACATATAGAACAAATAATTATTACAAAAATACTCATAACCAACCACCTAACTTCACTTTTCAAGAATTACATACTAATGAGTATGACGAATCTCTCGAAGAAGCTCCACCGGAGAACTTCTACCCTGAAAATAATTATTACGACCCCAACTTTTCAGATTATTATACCGAACCATACTATGGCCAAAATGCCATTGAAAATTCCGAACAGGATGTGCAAAATAAAGCTCCCCCTGTAAATGAAAATTTTCTCGAAACAGGCCAGGAAAATCCATTGACCTGACCGAAATAAATATCTCCTCAAATAATGCCTTACCTTACGTATTAATTAAAGATAGGAACATAAAAATATTAATTGATACAGGTAGTTCTCGCTCTATTTTGAATCCAAATATTGCAGAATATTTTTATCCTAATTGTATATACCAATCTAGTAATGTAATAAAAACTGCCGTAGGTAGCCAAAAAACACAATATCAAGCCTCAATCCCTCTTTTAACTGCGTTTGGTATTTATAATAAAATTGAGTTTATTTTATTTAACTTTCACGATTATTATGACGGTGTTTTAGGTTTACAAGACTTAATAAATTTAAATCTAAATATCGATTTAATAAATAGGAAATTAGTAGGTCCAAACCTAGAAATACCCTTTAAATACCGAGAACCTAGTGAAGTTAATTTTTCATTTTCCGTAAACGCACAGGAAAAAATTCTCAAACGCATCCCTGTAAGCGTTTATACAGGTGAAATTATTACGAAGCCATGTCATGTGAACGACTTGTATATTCCCCAAATTTTGTCAACTTCTGAAAATGGTTTTGCCCCAGTTGAAATTCAAAACCCAACTGATCATACTATTTCAGTAACCCTAACTGAACCATTACCTGTCGATTGTTTTAATCAAAATGAATTCGAAATTTTCACCATGACTCATTTCCAAAATGAAATTCGAAAAGACCACTTCAATAAGAAACAATCTCGAATTGACCCATTACTTCGAACCGAACATTTAAACAGCGAAGAAAAATGTCTATTGCACAAGTTATGTAATGACTTCTCCGATGTATTTTTCAAACCAGGTGATAAGCTTACATTCACGTCTAAAATAAAACATGAAATTAAAACCACTGATAACATCCCAGTTCACACAAAGTCATACCGTTATCCTTACATTCATAAAGACGAAGTGCAACGTCAAATTCACGATATGCTTGAGAAAAATATTATTCGACCTTCATGTAGTCCGTGGTCCTCTCCCATATGGATAGTCCCAAAGAAAATCGACGCCTCCGGTAAAACTAAATGGAGAGTAGTTTGTGACTATCGTGTCGTAAATTCCAAATCAATCGATGATCGATATCCAATACCCAATATAAATGACATTTTAGATCGATTAGGTAGAGCCCAGTATTTTTCCACCCTCGACCTTGCGAGCGGGTTTCACCAGATAGAAATTGAAGAAAAGTCAATCGAAAAAACTGCATTCACGGTAAACAATGGTCATTACGAATATTTGCGCATGCCATTTGGACTTAAGAATGCGCCAGCGACCTTCCAAAGAGTAATGGACGAAGTCCTAAAGGAACTCCAAAATAAAATATGTATGGTCTATATGGACGATATCATTATTTTTAGTGTAGGTTTACAGGAACATATTCAAAATTTAAAATTAGTATTTTCCAAGTTAAGAGAAGCAAACTTAAAAATTCATTTAGATAAATGCGAATTTTTACGTAAAGAAGTTGAATTTTTAGGACATATAGTAACTCCAGAAGGTATTAAACCAAATAGCAAAAAGATAGTAGCAATACAAAAATTCCCCGTGCCTAAAACTCAACGCGAAATAAAATCATTCCTAGGTCTCTTAGGATATTATAGACGATTTATTAAAAATTTCGCTAAATTAACTAAGCCAATGACACAATGTCTTAAAAAGAACGAAAAAATAGTACATAATAAAGAATTTTTAGACTGTTTTAAAACTTGTACAAATATATTAACATCTGAACCCGTACTAGCATACCCAGACTTTACGAAACCTTTTGAATTAACAACAGACGCATCAAATTACGCTATAGGCGCAATTTTATCCCAAGACGATCATCCCATATGTTACGCATCGAGAACATTAAATCCGGCTGAAATAAATTATTCAACTATTGAGAAGGAACTTCTTGCAATAGTATGGAGTTGTAAATATTTTAGACCGTATTTATTTGGACATAAATTTACGATCTTAACTGACCATAAACCACTTCAATGGTTGTTCTCACTAAAAGAACCAAATTCTCGCCTTGTGAGATGGCGCCTCAAATTAGAGGAATTTGACTATAAAATCCAATACAAAAAAGGTAAACTAAATCAAGCCGCTGATGCACTTTCACGCAACCCTGTAGATTGCAATGCATTAGAGACAGACTCGGTAAATAACAACCCTGGCGACGTTGACGATATAATCGAAGAATTCCTGAGGGACACTGACAAGTTACCTTGTTTAGATGAAACAGAAATTAACGAAATTCTCCAACCACATCCGTCAACTTCGAAAATTACTATACATTCTAATGTGCAACTTAAACCACCCGATAATAAACGAGACGATCAAAGTGATTTAGAGACAGTACACACATCCTTAGAAGATCCAATTTTTAATATACCCATATCAGAACGATCTTTAAACACCTTCAAAAACCAAATTGTCGTCACCTCTGGCGATGTAGATAAGATCCAAGCTCGCTATGAGAAAATTTTTGAAAATTCACGTCTACTTGTGACGATTTCGAATTATAACCCAACACCCCATTTTATTCAATTATTAAAAGAATATATTGATCCGAAACAAACTTACGCGATCCATTTTCGAAATCATCTTTTAGCAGAACGATTTACAGTTACGCTACAAGACCTTTTTAGAAATACTTCTTATAAAATTATATCGTGTCCTAAAATCTTAGAGGACGTAGAAACCTTAAATGCACAAAAAGAAAAACTAGAATTATACCATACAACCAAAACATGCCATAGAGGCATTAATGAAATGAAAAATGCTCTTTCTCTAAAATTCTATTGGCCAAAAATGGTAAATGACATAGAAAATTATGTTAATAACTGTGAAATATGTTTAAAGAATAAATACGACAGACACCCACCAGTCATAAAATTTAACTTAACACCAACCGCTTCGAAACCCTTTGAACATATCCACATAGATACTTTTAAAATATCAAATGAGAGCTATTTAACAATTATCGATTCATTCTCTCGATATGGTCAAGCCTATCCATTAAAAAATGTCACAGGAACTCTAGTAATCGAAAACATTTTTAATTTCATTACACACCACGGTTTACCATTAAAAGTTACCGTAGACTCAGGTACTGAGTTTAAAAATAAAGAAGTCGAAGACTTTTGTAAATTATATAAAATAGAATTACACTATACTACACCAAAAAACAGTAATTCAAATTCTCCCGTAGAACGGTTTCATTCAACTCTAATTGAGCACTACAGATGTCTTAGAGAGGAAAATAAAAATTACTCACCAGAACAGCTGATTAAACGTGCTGTGTTAGGCTATAATAATTCCATTCACAGTGTAACTAAATACACACCGTTCGAGATTATAAAAGGTCATATAAATAGCCGAGACCCCTTTGACTTAAACGATCATGTAATTATATCTAATTATGTCCAATCGCATAAAGAAAACGCGAAAGAATTATATAACAAAATTCAGCAGAAAAATGTGGAAACTAAAGAGAAAATAATTCAAAAAATTAACGAAAATCGATCAGAACCCCCAGACTTTGCAAATCAAGACATAGCCTATATTAATACTAAGGCTAGAAATAAAAACATGCCTAGATTTAAAAAGACCCAAATAACTAGTCAAAATAAAATAAAGTTATTTACTAAAAAAGGTGCTTATCATAAGAAAATTGCTAGAAAACCAAAAAGTAAACAAAAATCCTCTTTGCAGGTAAACAATGTACCGGACAATCCTGTTGTTGATCCCGTTACTCAAAGTACCTCCCACACTATCTAATTCCAATCATGACATACAAATAACTACTGTAAAAAACCCCATTTTACCCGTACAACTCGGTAATGCAAGATTAATTTATACGAAACATACGTTCCTACACTATATTGATTTATTACCTGTAATCCATCAATTAGAAAATATTGAAAAATCATTTAAATCTATGAAAAATCATCTCGAAAAGGCCCAAGCCACAAATCCTATATCATACCAAGGACTTTCCGAAAATCTTCTTCTTCGTACTGAATACCTAATTCAAAATACTCAAAATAAATTAGGGAATCTTTACCCTCATATTCGTAACAAACGAGCTTTGATTAATATTATTGGTAAAGTACAAAGATGGGCATTTGGAAACCTAGATTCAGATGATGGACAACGTTACGATCAGGCAATCAATAACTTACAACAGAATCAGAAAAATATTATCAAGGAAGTAAACTTGCAAATATCTTTATCAAAAAACTTAATTAATAACTATAACAAAACCATAACCGCCCTTAACTCTAATCAACAAAAGTTAGAACAAGGTTTAAAGATATTTGAATCCGCTGTAGATAATACAATTCACGATTTAACTAATTATATTTCTTATCAAGGAATTTTAGCACAAATAAATCTGGATTGCCAAAATCTTATAAATTTCATTGATAACTTAGAAGACGCCATAATGTTTGCAAAACTTAACGCTTTGCATGATGCAATAATATCAAGCTCTGATCTAGAAGAAATTATAAAATATTTAAGGACAATATACAATGAAAGCGAAATACCAACTTTTAAAAGTATCTTAAACTATTATCAATTTTTAGGGACTCAGGTTACTTTTTCAGGTACAAAATTAATTTTTGCTATTCATGTACCTATTTTAAAACCTCAAACATACATTTTCTACCATGTATATCCCGTTATCCAAAAATCGTACCTTATTGTCCCTAAGTTCCCTTACTTGGCACGTACAAATAAGGAAGTCCAGTTCGAAGAAAGTACTTGTCCTTCATTGGAAGAAACTTTCTACTGCAACGAAGTCTTCCACCCACCGGACAACTGTGTACTTCAACTTTTGAATGGTTCATCCCCTACCGATTGCGAGACCCTTCAAGTCCACATTGAAGAATCGCCTTGTGAACAAATCACCCAAGAAGAAGTTCTGATCCTACCACAGAAGAAGGAACGAATCTTCTCCCAGTGCAAAATCGACCAATATTTCGATATCGACCAACCAAGTCTATTCAAAATTCCGAAAAGCTGCCAAATTCAAATGGGTCCTAAGAAGTTTGTCAACGATGTGAAAATTCAGTATGGAAAACCACTCGTCCTACCAGAACTTGTAATAGCGAATTTTACTGTTGCCAAAACCTTCAAAACCACAAATTACAGTAAAATCGACTTTGGAGAAATTTATCGACTGAAAGACATTGCCAATCAACTTTCGCCGATCCAAGAAGTGGATCAAGCTGCCCAATATTCTTCAGTCACGTTTGGTATCCTGTTAGTTCTAGCATTGATTGCAATCATTGCAATTCTTGTGCTAAGAAGGAAACCCACCATTTGCAGAAGACCAAAAGAAAACCCGAAAATTCCAGATGAAGAAAAACCTACCGAAAATACTAGGAGTATTTTCTCGTCTTAAGGAGGGAGGAGTTAAATGGTCAGCTTCCCACAGAACCTGCAGATTCAGCACGCTCCCAGGCGGACGATTCCCAGAAGCTATTGCAGAGTGTGCATCCGAACCGAACTTATAAATATTGCCTTGTTATAATCTAAAATCACTTTTACTCTATTTGCTTGCTAGTATTGTACTTAGATCCGTATTTTGTAAAATAAAATTATTTTTAAAAAGCGGTTTCAGTCTTCTCAAAATATATTTCGCCCAATCAATTAAGCAAAAACGTTATTTGATTGGATAAACCTTCATGCATTAAACGTTTTTTATCATTCGTCATTAGTCGAATTATCCCATCCATCCTGTAATTAGCCATACAACAACCAGAGACACCCACAATGGTAAATTAATATTAAATATCTTAAATCTTAACATACGGAGATCCAAAAAGGACGAGTTAGAAGTTTTTCTTCATACGATGGGGTATCCTCAAGTAGTTTGTTTGACTGAAATCTGGCTATCAGATGTGGAAGCTGGATGTTTCTGGCTGGATAATTACAATACTGCTGCTGTTGATGCGCGTAAGAAATGTAAAGGTGGTGGCATTGCCATTTTTGTACATACAAATTTTAATTCCAGTGTATTGTGTATCAATCAAGATTTTATTGTTGACCAATGCTTTGAGGCAGTATCTATTAAGGTAAGTCTCCTCTCTGCTTGTATACAGGTGTGTGCAGTGTATCGATTTCCAGGAGCTGAGTTATCTAAATTTTATGATTCATTGGAAGGTGTTTTATCGTTTCTGTCGCAGTTTAAGGGGCAAACGTTTGAATGTGGTGATTTTAATTTTGATTTTACCCATATGAATAGGACTGCTCAAAATGTATTACATATTTTTAGTTCCTATGGTTAGCACCAATCTTTTGATGAATATTCTAGGATACAGGGTGATTCTGCATCCCTTATTGATAATATATTTACCAATGTAAAAAAACTTAAAGCCAACACCTATGAAGTTCATTTTTCGGATCACAGAGCCCAAATTGCTTCCGTGGAACTGAGTCTGCAACGTGAGAATGAATCTGATGTATCTGAGGCGAAGGGTCGTTCGTATTCTGCAGAAAATGTATCTTATTTCAAACATCTGTTGTCGAAGGAGAATTTCGATTTCATTTGTGATTGTAGCATTGAGTATGTGGATATTTTTGGGAAATTTTTCTCCATTTTGTATGCCTTGTTTGAAATGGCATTTCCTACGCGAAACTTTAAATCAAGTAT
The DNA here is from genome assembly GCA_016904865.1 of Pissodes strobi. Classification (NCBI taxonomy): domain Eukaryota; kingdom Metazoa; phylum Arthropoda; class Insecta; order Coleoptera; family Curculionidae; genus Pissodes; species Pissodes strobi. The sequence continues at coordinate 122,099 of MU184695.1, read as the reverse complement.
AAAAACACGTACCTCTAAATCCAAATGGATAACGTCTTCTATTATTATTGAAGGAATTATTTTAAGGAATATGTTTAAAGCATTAAATGGCAACAATGATCTCGACTTGTTAATTGAATATAAAAACCATAAACGATCCCAAAAGGTAAATATTGCCCAGGCAAAAAAGGAGTACAATAATAAACAAATTGCAAATTCTTCAAATAAAAATAAAACTGCATGGCAAATTATAAATAAATCTTTAAATAACTGTAAAGACAGGGCCCGTACCACAAAAAATTAATGTAAGTGGGATTGAATTAATTTGCCCTCATGATATTGCGAATAAATTTAATAATTTTTTTGTTGATTAAGTAACTCAATTAACTGAGGAATTTAAAAATAATAAAAACTTTATCTTCTTAGAGCATGTTAATAACTCAATTTTTCTACATTCGTTTACCGTTCATGAAACTTATAGCATTATAATGTCTATTCCAAGTAAAAAGGCATGTGGACCAGACCAGGTCCCAGGTAGCATATTAAAAGAATGCACAGTCTGGCTGACAGAACCTTTGACCCAGTTAATAAACCTGTCTTTCCAGGTTGGTTATTTTCCAAATATTTTTAAAAGGGCCACAGTGGTACCGATATTTAAAAAGGGTGATCCCTCCTTGATTGACAACTATAGACCCATAGCTTTGGTCTCGGTATTTTCTAAGGTTTTTGAAAAGGCCTTTAAGAAGCGTCTTATTGAATATCTTGATAAATTTAATATTTTGACTTGTGGTCAATTTGGCTTTAGGGTTGGGCGCTCTACCTGTGACGCAATTATCTCATTTTACCAAAAAATCCTTGATAACTTTAATGACAGGCTTACAAGTATTGGTTTGCTTTTTGAGTTTAAAAAGGCCTTTGATACCCTTAATTATCAAATGTTACTTATGGAATAAGGGGTACCTCTCTAAAATGGATCGAATCTTATCTGACTGATAGAAGTCAGTATGTCGCCCTAAACATTAAACAGCAGCATGTGCACTCAGATGAATTAGTAGTCAATATGGGAGTCCCCCAGGGCAGTGTCTTGGGTCTCATCCTTTTTCTGATGTTTATAAATGATCTGCCTCTTTTTTCTAATCATTTTATAAGGCTATTTGCCGATGACACCTCCGCTGTAGTTGAGGGTAGTAATGATGTGAGTTTGTGTCAGCTTGCCAATGAATGTGTTATGAATATTTCAACATGGTCATCCAAAAACGGCCTTTTGCTGAACACCAGTAAAACTAATTTTTTCTTCAAACGTCAGTAAATCCGTCATTACTCGACTGTGTAGGAGGCCGTGAAGTTTCGTTTTTCCTCCGCCGGAGCTTTACTTTTCACTTTTCCGCCGGCGGAGGTAAAAGTGTTGTCATAGCAACATAGATACAATACAAACAGACAACAAAATAAGCGTCAACAACTCAAGATTTATTAAACTACAATTTGTATTTATCACTCAATTTGTGACTGCATTTCTAAAAATCACTAATTTAGGAACAAATTGGTTATTATTTAATCGAACTTACTCAATAACTGCTTATCAATACGCAATTAAAACGCAATCGGAGACGCAATCTTAAAAAAATAATTATTGTTGACAGTGTCCACTGACAGCTTTATGTTACATTACCATAGCAACAACCTGTGCCTATTCACCGAAACCGGTCTAAGCCGCCTTGCGAACCCACTTGTCTTTAATAATAATTAGATATTATTACTATTAAAAAGAGATGTTTTTGCATTAATTTGTCGACATTTGAAGAAAAACAGCATATTTTATTTGGGGGAAAAGTTACTTTTCATGGCTTGCTCTCTATTACCAGCCTCACTCCGTTCGGCTGTTAAACACGAGCGCGCCATGAAAAGTATCACTTTTCCTCCATATAAAATAATATACTATTATTGTCTTTACACCACTCCAAGTGAAACACGATCGCTGTTTGCTGGTTAGGGAAAAGAACGTTTCGATTGTACAACAGAACAAAATTAAATTTCTAGCCGTCACTATTGACCAACATTTGACCTGGGAGGACCATATAATTGTTTTGTGTAGTAAATTGGCAACAAAAAATTTTGTTATCAGGCAACTGCGGGATGAGGTTGATTTAGTGACCCTTAAGTCCTACTATTATGGATGTGTATACTCGATCATTAAGTATGGACTTTTTGCACGGGGTGCGTCTTTACATGTGCAGAGTGTGCTTTTAATGCAGAAGCGAATTTTAAGGAGTATGTTTGGGCTCGGCTTTAGAGACTCCTGTCGTCCTGTATTTAGGATGGAAGGTTTTCTGGCAGTTATTAGTTTATACATTTTGGAATCTGCAATTTATATAAGGCGCAACATCTCTGAGTTTCTAACCTCTGGTGATATAAATCTGTATCAAACTAGGCAGAAGGGTAATCTCTATGTACCATACTGTAGAACTGCAATCACTATGAAAGGCCCAATCGTTACTGCTCTGATAATTTACAATCATTTGCCTTTTACACTCAGATCGAAAAAATCGTACGTAGCCTTTAAAAATCAGGTTAAAGTATTCTTAAAGCAGAGACCTTACCACGCATTGAGTGAGTACTTCCTCGAAGTATGGTAATATGTTTTTATTGTATTGTGATATTTTATGTTAGTTGAGTCTCGCACAGTTGTGATGTATTTCTACCAATGCTTGTTTTTTTTTATATATGTATATTTTTATTATATTGTTGTATACTCGATTGTATCTATTGCTGTATAGCACTAAATCCGTTTGACAATTCCGATACATGTAAATGTCTATGGAAATAAAGATTTTGTATTTGTATTTCTTCATGAATATACAGTGAAACTTATACACCATCATTAAATCTAAAAAGGTTTACTTATTTTTATCAATCTATTTCTAATCTATACCCCAAAAATCTTTCAAATATCAAATTGAGTATCTGTTCAAGAGTTTCCTCTTGGGATCCCTTTTTTGTTTTCGGACAGGCGTCTTGCCTATTACCACTTTTCTCTCACCAATCTGTCTCAAGTAGATTAATTACTTCAACCTTGCAGTTGGACAATCAGTTTGGAAGGATAATCAAAGGGAGGATGGAGGTGCGAATGCTACCTTTATTAGCACTAAAGCCAATTCTTTGAGTAGATGTAACTTTTTTTTAGATGTTACTTGTGAACCTAATATAAGTCTTTTGGTAAATCTATATGTCCTAATGTAGTATTAGTTTATCAAAGAATTCATTTAACGATTCAATTTTTAGATTTCGGTGAATAATTGAGTTTCTAACGAACCAGTGAGTGAGAATTCACAATAGTTATCAGAATTTCATTCTGCGTACTTTATAATTAGAGTAGTTGTGTCTTGGCGCATGTATGTACAGTGGGAATACCAAATACTGATCTACGGATACGGATAACGAAGGGGGTGGTGAGGCATAAATATGCCAGCCACTTGCGCACTTAGGCCACTTGAGCGGGCTCATTGTGCTCCAAAAAGGTTTTACAAATCCAGCAGTCCTACGGTATTTATGTAGCTTAGTATGCGGCTTGGATCGCATCCCTTTATGTCGGCCATCGCTGGCCATTGTATCTTCAGGTGAGTATGTCTTTGTCTGGCGAGAGCGGGGCAGTCGCACAGAATGTGTTCTGCCGTCTCGTCGTCCTCTAAGCATTCTGTGCATAAGGTGTCGTCAACGCCACCTATCTTGTGCAGATGGTCATTTAGTCTGCAATGACCGGCAAGTATTTCTATCATTATTTTCAAGTTTTTCTTTGATAGTTTAAGAAAATATCTAGTTCTGCATTTATCAGGACTTGTTAATGTTACTTTGGAGTGCCAATGCAGTTCTGCCGTTTTCCACCTGGTGCTCCATTCTCGAATTGTTGCTTTTTAATGGACACAGTGTCCATGGTGAGTGGTAGTATTGGTTCTGGACCATTGTTTTTTTTACGAGATGCTTTCTTGGCAAGAGTGTCTGTTCTTTCATTACCAAGGTCTTTGTTGTGCCTTTTTTCCAGGCGAAGGTACCTCTGTTTTTGCAGATATTTGGTATAGTGATTTTATGCACTCTTTAACCATCAAGCTTCTGGTCTCCATTTTGTTGAGTGTTTGTACAACTGTCTTGCTGCCCGTGACGAACAGCATATCTTTGTTTGTGATTTGCTTCTCCGTCACTTTTCCAGCACCCATCGTTAAGCCACACAGTTCAGCCAGGAATATGGTGCTGAGATTACCTCGTGGTACATGCATTTGTATGTCGAGCTCGGGTATATAAACACCTGCGCCATGCGCCAGCTCCTGAGGTTCTTTTTTATTCGTCCGTGTAAATGTGAATGTCATAAGTTTGTGACAGATCATTTGTTGAGTCTAGTTCGATTTTCGAGTTTGTCGAAAATATAATTTCTGATCATAAGGTATGTGCTCACGCTCATAGCTGGTTACGTTTAGAGCTGTTGCGTGTCGAGGTTTCCAGCTTTTTCCCCTCCACGTACCCGCGGAGTTCAAGCGTAATGCGGTTACCTGTGCTTCATTTCTCACGAAAATATCCAACAGGTTTAAAAGTACTTCCACTGCCTTGGTGGGAGTGGTTTTCACTGCTCCAGTGATAGCTGTGCATGCTAAATTTTGGAGGCGGGACATTTTGGCTTGAGCTGTTGTTTTTCCTAATCGTGGCCACCAAACTAGGCCTGATTACAGCTGTGTATATCTGGTATGTGATTTTAGGTGACAGTCTCCATGTCGACCCTATCCATCTCTTACACTGGTAAAAGGCTCGGACAGCTTTCTCATACTTAAGATCTAGGTGGCGCTGCCAGTTAAGCTCCTTGTCTAGGATGATTCCTAGATATTTTACTTCTTTGGATAGCTTGTGTTGTGTCCCGAACTAAGAGGGTGGATTGAATTTTAATTTCCTCCATCTCGTAAATAGCACAAGTTCTGTTTTGTTGGGATTGACCATTTTGAAAGCTCTGTTTATTAACTCTGACAGAGCCCCTTCGAACTTGCTCACAACAATGATTGTTATGTCATCAGCGTATCCTATCACAGAGTCCTGCTTTCTGCAGGTTTTCTATGAGGTTATTTACGATCACATTCCAGAGCAACGAGGAGAGTATCCGTCTTTGGGAACATCCTCTCGTTACGAGTGATGTGGCAGTTTTGTTACCTATAGTTAGGTTTACTGCTTTAAGTTTCTGCATATTGGCGAGCCAACCCCTCATGGTGGGGTGGAAAATTTATGTACAGGGTGGGCAAATAAGCGAGGTAAGCGGCTGTATCTCAGCAACTACTAGTGGTAGAGACTTGCGGTGAAACATTATTTAACTAAAGTGACCAAAAGAAAACACTGGAAATAATTTTCAAGTTCATACCTCTACCGCTAGGGGGCGCAATAGCTATGGTCGGGTAGAAAAATGCATTTTACTCAAAAATGTTTTATTATAAGTTGATAAAAGAATACCATCACTGTAATCCTCGTGATATTCTGCATCTTTTTTGTTCATCACTTTTGATTGTAGGGCATGAAATAAGGGCGGGGGGGAAGGGTGAAGTCTGACTGATTGAAATGCCTATAACTTTAGTTTGACTCAACATATTTGAGCAAACTAGGTCTCGTTTGAGAGAGAAATCCTTGCTTATTAATAACAAAATATACCCATGACAAATTGGCATTTGTTGTTCCCGCTAGGGGGCGCCAATTCAGAAGTTAATGGTTTTTTAAATTTTTCTCCGAAATTTCAAATATAATGACACCATATTTTAACAGAAAGAGAAAGTAGATCAAATTTGCATGAAAAAACCTCTAAACCGCATATCGATAACTTCACGCGTTCGGGATTTATTGCCAGAAGAGCATTTTTTAACAATGGAAACAAATGGAAAACAAATTATTTTTCGAATTTTTATGGTCAAGCATGCCATGACTAAAGTAAAAAATGTTTTATTAACAAAAATAATCAAAACAATCATGAAAATAACATTAATGATACTATAATTATAACATAATAGGAAATAAGCTCGGAAATGAGTGTAAATTGTGACTTAGGACTGCTCCAATATTTTAAGAAATTTGGTGCAACAATTGAACGAAGCGTATCACAGGTACCCAGTTTTAGTATAATAGGCTCTCCTAAATTAAAATATCAGCCAAAAATTTGGAAATAAGAGAAGAATAAAATCAAAATTTTGCCTTTTTTCGGACGAATTTCGGACTCAGTAATTCACACGTATGTTTTTATACTTTTTCACATTTAATAGGCCGTAGAAACGAAAAACAAACTTCTTTGAAAGAAACGTCAAATTTTTTCCACTCTTGGCACAGCGATTACGCGATACTGGCAGTTTTCTTCGTCCTAAATTCTGTAGGCGTGGCAATGGAAGAACTGAAGACAATATTATTAATGTCCTGGAATACATAGAGTATAATAGGCAGATAGGAACTAGGGCATTATCTTCAAACTTGGGTATAGCACGAACTATTGTTCGTAATATTTGAAAAGACTACATTAATTACAATATCCTTCATATTCAACTGCCAGCGGCTGAAATCGAAGCGGCAATTTTCTCCACCCAACAAAGATTGAAACAATGTGTGCAACATGATGGGAGGCAGTTTGAACACATGAGACTTTTTATAATAGCCATGGCATGCTTGACCACAGAAGTTCGAAACTTATTCGTTTTTTCAATGCATGCATTGTTAAAAAATGCTCTTCTGGCAATAACTCCTGAACGCGTGAAGTTATCGATATGCGGTTTAGAGGTTTTTTTCCTGCAAATTTGATCTACTTTCTCTTTCTGTTAAAATAATGGTATCATTATATTTGAAATTTCGGAGAAAAATTTTAGAAACCATGAACTTTTGAATTGGCGCCCCCTAGCGAGAGCAGCAAATACCAATTTGGCATGGGTATATTTTGTTCTTACTAAGCAAGGTTTCCTCTCTCAAACGAGACCTAGTTTGCTCAAATATGTTGAGTCAAACTAAAGTTATAGGCATTTCAATCAGTCAGACTTCTGACTTGACTTTGATTCTAATGTTGAATTTACTTGTTCTGCACAGCAACGAGTAGAGTAGAAGTCCAGGATAGGTCATCCAGAGAGAAAGAAGTTTCTCATGTAGAAATATTCTGGACATGTCACGACAAATACCTACGAATCGTTTTCGATAAACGCCTCACATGTGGGCTATTCTATTTCTACCTGAATTTTGTACAACCATAAAGTTAGGCCATGACGTCATTTACCAAGGTTAACCAGTTGGGCTATATAATTTAAAGGTTTTGGTTAACGTAGAACATCCTCATGGATTTCGAAAAAAAAATAGCCATTTTGGCGGATCTACACCAGATCTAATAAAAACTTATGTATATACCGAGTTTCATTCTAATGTTGAATTTACTTGTTCTACACAGCAACGAATAGAGTAGAAATCCACGGTCGGTCATCCAGAGAGAAAGGAGTTTCTTATGTAGAAATATTCTGGACATGTCACGTCAAATACCTGGGAAACATTTTCGATAAACGCCTCACATGTGGGCAATATTTTTACCTGATTTTTTTACAGCCATAAATTCTATGATGCCATTTACCAAGATTTACCCACTTGGATTATACCATTTAAAGGCTTCGGTTAATGTAGGACATCCTCATGGATTTCCAAAAGAAAATAGCCATGTTGGCGTACGTACACCAGGTGGGAACACCAAATTTCAATACTGATACAATAAAAACTTTTGTATATAATACCTTTCATTCTAATGTTGAATTTACTTGTTCTCCCAGCAATAAATAGAGACCACCGACGTAAGGCGTTTATCGAAAATAATTCCTAGGTATTTGACGTGAACTGTCCAGAATATTTCTGCTTTAGAAACTTCCACCCTTCTCTCTGGGCGACCGACCCTGAATTTCGAAAAGAAATTAGCCTTGGTTTTTGCGGAGTTCAACTTGTTTTTTCCAATTTTTCATTCAGAACTCCAGGATGTTTCTTTGGAGCCCTACGGTAATATACCTAGGAGTTTTTGCATGTGATGCCATCGCAGTATATTCTATAAAGAGATGCATTGATTGCTAATTTAAGGATATCATGGACGAACCTTGATATTGTACTATCCGCTGAAGCCGTAAACATTATGTTAGTTAGTACATCAATTATTTTAGAAATTGTTGATAAAATACCAGTAATTACTTGTTAATCCAGAATCCTCCTCACTTTTATGAATTATGATAACTTCGGCAAATTCCCATGCTGAGGGGAAGTAACAATAATTTATGCCGGTCTCAGCTAAAGCTGTAATTTTGTCTATAATATTTTCTGGTAGTTTTTAAGCGCTTTGTTGGGCAGGTTATCAAATCTTGGACCTTGTTCCCTGATATCTACGTCGCTATTTATACGTAGCATAGCTTTGATCATCGAACAATTCGACCATAGATATTAAGATTTTCAAACCTTTGATTTTCCCTAAAACATGCTAGGAATAAATTTTCAGCATATTCAGTAACTTATGGTAATCAATTTCATACTGGCCGATGAAATGATTCGTCTGATGATGTCTTCTATATTTTGCTCCATTTCTGAAGCTTGAATCAAGAAACATAACGTTTTAAGAAACTGACAGAATATTTCAAATTTCCTGTAAACAGAGTATTTTTAAGAGCATTCATGCACTTTCAAATGCATACCTTAAAAATGCACTTTAATGCATAAATAACTATTTCCATATGTTGCGTACTTTTTGAAACACACTGAATATTATTATATTATGAATCATACATTTTAAATTTTAGATAAACAATATTTCAGAAAAAAACCCTAATGATATTTAAATTTAACTGGGCTGCAGACACTTCCTAATCGAATCTACACAAGGATACCAAATACATAATAATTAAAATCATGTCTCGAGACCCTATTACCTAATAGTCAACTTTCTTTTACACAAATGGTATCAAAATAGGCACAAAGTGAAATGAAGAGACCACTTATCATTCATGTGTACGCGGTTCTTAAAGAATTTTTTAACAGGCGAATTTGTACAAATTGCGAAATACCGAAGTAGTGAATAAATAATACGTCAATTAAAAATCCTATTTGCTGTTTTATTAGACGATAAAAATAATTATATGTATAATGATCAGGTATTAGGCATTTTTGCAATAATAGTAAGCAATAATAATAATTAAACAGATTGTACAAAATATACAAAGGAAAATTATTGTTTATTTGACTCGATAAATATTAAATAATGTAAGCACTAAGTACTCTAAACTATAAACTTTAGTTAACGACCACCTATAGCAATTTTTATTTATATTATAATAAAATTATTTATTTAAGGACGACTATTCGTAAATAAATGCATAAAAGATAACTAAACTAAACTAATTCTTCAATCGAGAATGAATTTTTTAAATAAATACAAGAACATGTATTTATCTAGAATGAAATAAAATAATAGAATAAGAAATTTAAAAATGAAGCCAACAAATAAAAATATAGAGATTAATATAAACCATACTATATAAAATAAGGCAAGACTACACGACACTAACAAACACCTGTCGCTGAATCGAGCTCTGATAAACACCAAAATAATCAACCCACTTTAAACGCTGGCTTGCAAGTCTCAAAATTATGTTGAGCAGAATAATTGAGGACATCATTAATTAATAATTAATTAGTTTCGAAAGATGGTATAATAATACATATTAATAAACTTTAACGTGCAATCCTTACATCATTTTTTCAAATTCATTAAAGCAATACAATAATAGAATCTAAATTGCAACCATTATTTTACTTTCTCTATCAAGAGTTTATTAAGATACAGATAATAAAAATAAATGAGTTACTTCCTCAACACAAATATGGTTCTCGAGATAGCCTGCATCGTCGGCGTAACGGTCAGTTTGTGTTTTCAAGTATATGGAGGTTGTTGGTGTAGGAAGGTTACTTTTAAAACTGCTATTTATTGAGTCAGTGCATGTTGAGTGATAACATATTTTTTAAGATTGTAAAAAAAAGAATTTCTAGAGGTGAGTAGTAGATACGATGTAAAAGACTTATAACAATAAAGTCTGCAAAATAAAACAAAGCAAAGTTTAAAGCATCCTCAAACTCTAAAGTTTACTATAGATGTATCCAATATATCGATATAAATTTGTATTTATTATTAACCCATATACTCAAAGTCAGTTACCACTTTTCAGTGAGAACAAACAACCACGCACTTTTTATGGAAAATGGCTTCTGGTTAAATTCACCGACTAAAAGTTCTCATGGGCGTAACTTAACTTGATCTCATGTCTATTTTTTGAGTTAGTTTGGATTAGTTTATAAGATAAATTCTGAGATTGTGAGATTTTGAAGATTTTTTAAGGTTTTTCCTTATCTTTTCCAAGATTAGACTAGATTTTGTTCAGTTTTTAAGATGCTCTTTAGGCAAACTGATGACTTATATTTCAGTTTTACTTTGAAAAATTAATTATTGTAAGCTACAAATACGAAAATACTACTAGTTCATCTCAAACGTTTTATCCTTCTCTTCATTTACTATCTGTGGAGAAACAAAATATTTAGTGTATAATATATAAAATATATTTTTCCAAGACTGGCTTGAAAATGGTTAAAATGATTATCACACGCCATGTGAAAAGTATATTTTTCACACGGCTTGTGAAAAAAAAACAACAGAAACGGAGAAAAACTTATAGGTATAATATTTTGTAAATGTTGCATAAGTTTTATAAATAAAATTATATTTTTATCTTATGGAAATTCGCTGAGACGAATAGTAGAACATACTATACATGTTTATTGTATGCAAATTCGCTCACACGAATGGTAGAACATACTACACCAAACCCCGGCTCGTTCAGCGTTATCGCATGCCTGATCTGAATAAAATTGTGGACTGTCCAGTATCAAAATTAACCTCGCCGATCTCGCTATCTGCTTTCGTTAGAGTTCGTCGCATCACACATTTTGTAACTTTTGTAACACGTTCAGCAGCTTACTCTCCAGGTACAGGGCGATTCACTTCAAACAGTACTATACTTTTCACACGCCGGCGCCGGCACCGTGTGAAACATTTTTAATGAGGCAAAGTATTTTTGACAATACGTTATCTAAAATTCTTATAGTTGAAAGAAACTTCAAAAAATCCGCAAGTGTAAGGTAAAAATATGCAGGTATTAAATCAAATCCACTGAAATCTACAATTTCATGCAATCGCACAAAAAGTTTAGTGAGCAGCGCATGTGAAAATAACTTTACACACTCGTGTGACTTATGACTATGATGACCAAAACAAAGTATCATACGCGAGTGAAAAGTGCAATTTCCAGCAATTTTATCACAATATACTAGTACATACTTCTTTTCCAAGTACAGTAATGATATTCCTCTTTAGCTTCACTTAAAATCATTTTAAAAACACATAATTCCTGAAGAATATATAATCATGCATTACAAAATCTTTGGTAGACCCCTTACCTATCTAAAAAATAGAATACATTCATTAATTACCAAGTACGTAAAGATGTAGTATTAGAATGCTATTTATAGCAAACTTACCAAAAAAGTTGACTTTTAAGAACTGTTAATTTAATAGTTTCAAATATTTAGGACACCCTGTATAAATAATTACATTACTAGTTTATTTAGTTTGCCTGTCCCTAAAATAACTGCATTTTATAAGGAATTAACAACAAATTCTGTGTATATTAAAATATAAATACATATTATTATTCAACAATTCAATGTTAAATTGGGATTTTTTAGGACCCTGTACCTAGGAAACCAGTCTTACGATTTCATCGGGCCCATGGAGAATTTTCATCAGGATGATTAAAACTTATACATATCAAAAATTTACGAAAATTAACCGAGAGACATTTTCCATATAAAAGTGTGCCTGGTCCTTTGATGAAATTTTCTGGATACATTTTTTAAGGTCTTCTAAACCTTGTTGAAACCGGCGAGAATCGGAAAATAGCGAGTTTTTTTAAAGACGTTTATATTTTAAAAAAAGGAGTGACTTTGGGGGGTTCTAGCGCCAAAAAAAGTCGCGACATTTTTCTAGGAGAAAAATTTCCTAAATGCTTCTCTGTTCTGGAAATATTCGAAAAATGGACTTTTGAGGGAAAATGTAAAAAAAGATTTGGTCAAAAAAATTAATTTTATTTTTTTTTCTCGATATATTTTTCTATAAAATAGCCGACCACTTCACGAGAATCTACGTATAAAGCAAATCAATGATTTTTCGATGTTACCGTGATTCTAAATTATTAGATTTGAGGGATCTGGAAATTAAATAAATACAAAATTTAATAAAGAATGCATAAATAATCTATTTATTTCAAAATTATTTTACTAAACTTTTTTCGGAAGCCATTAGCATTAAGCCACATCTTTTTTCAAAAGTTCTTGAGAACCTTAAAACCCGAAAAATCTTTCATTCTTCTCAGGTTGGCACAGTGGTCCAAAAGCTAAGTCATGATATGCGCAGAAAATTAGACAACTAAACTATCAAATAACACACTAGTGAGTTATAAACCATAACCCACTAGTAGGTTATGGTTTATAACTCACGCTCTTCTAAACTATCAAATAACACACTAGTGAGTTATAAACCATAACCCCTAGTAGGTTATGGTTTATAACTCACGCTCTTTTTTAAGTACCTACTATTTATTTTCAATATTATTACAGGTATTTAAATTAACATTAATATTAAATGAAACCGTCATTGTTTTGGATGAACTGGTTATTCTCATATTTTCCATGTCTCCATTGAAAGTTGAGGGCATTTGTTCCACCTGGCCGTTGTTTGATATTTTGCTGATCCCTTGAATTTTCTCCGCAATTTTAATTTTGTTTTGAATGGATTCTTCGATGTAGCCCTCCGCTACCGATGAGGATTTCCATTCTCCATGGCGCTTAAGTGTTGTCCGGCTGGCCCCGGCATTAACTAGCAGGGTAGCGGAAGATCTTCTCAAACAATGTCCGGTGTACAGTTCTTGATTTTCAAGGTTTAAGTAAGCAGCAATTTTGGAGGGTATTTTTGACATAGTATTGATACCCACACACTGACTTATACATTTGCCATTTTTATAAAAGACAAAAAAGCGGCTGTGACAGTTATTTTTTGGTCTTAATGAAATGTATTTTTTGCACAAATCAACTGGGTTTAATGGAAATCCTTCTTCAAGAATAGTAAAACTTCTTGATTTTTTAGTTTTTGTATCGGGCAAAACAACGAAAATATAATTACTTTTGTCTTGAATATTTTCAATTTTTAAATGTGTTCGCTCATCGCATCTACAAGCCCCGGCAATACCCATAATCAAAGCTACTTTCATTAGTAGAAATTCACTATCAGGAGCCTCACTCAAAAAAAGGTTCTATTTCATTTCTTTCCAATGTTTTAGACTTCTTGGGTTTGTATCCTTGAGATTTGTTTTTTAAAAAACTAATTAGTTTGCCAAATTTTGAAATGTCGATTTTCTTGTAGAGATGAAGTGTCGAGCGAAGCATGGAATATTTAGTCCATAGAGACGATGGAGCAAATTTTTTCTGTAGATGCAAAAAATAGGCCAGCAAAACGTTTTCGTTAATACCTTTTATCTCTCGAATCCATCCATTTCTCAAGAACTTTGTACTCCTTGTCATAAGAATCTCGAGATTTTTCTGGTAGTATTTGCATTGCCGCTTCTTCCGCTTCGGTAATAATGTTTTCGGGCACATAATTTTATTCAATTTCATCCATTTTCTCAAATTGATAAATGCTTTTGGGATATTATAATCTGACGCAAACATCAAATCTAATCCCGGATGGTTTTGTCGACTGTTCCAACAAGTTTTTCGACGATATGCGAACGGTTCACAAACCGTCAAAACGATTCGCGGATTTTCCTCGGACGCAACAGTTCGAGTTTGCGCAGAGCAGATCAATCGACGTAGACACATCAGACTGATGTTACCTGCCAGCTGTTTGAGCCTTTGAGCTGTTTCTGTTTGCGATTTAATCTTAATTTATTATTTTAGTCTGTACTCTAAAATTGAATAGGTACTATTCTCTGGTTTTTATAAGTTAAAATGATTGAGGCTGATGATTTTGTGACAGAACGATGAGATATCAAGTAGTAAGGATAGTTTGGAATTAGAGCTGTTTGGAGAAAATCCAAGGCAAAAAAAACGAGAATTATTTGGAGCAGATAGTTCCCCGGTATTCTGAGGAAGTTTTTAGGGAGCATTTTAGAATGAGCAGAAATAATGTGGAAGAAATATCAAATAGTTTTAAAGATAGCAATTACTTCACACATCACGCTGGACAGTTTGGGAAGTTAAGTTCCAGGTTTTGATATACTTGTGGTTTGTTAGCCATCAGACAGCAAGTTTTCGCGATGTGGGTGATCGGTTTGGTAAAACAATCAGCACTTTACATAGGATAATTAGGTTATCATATTTTTTATCCAATCTACAATTGCAAAAAAACTGTTTATTAGAAGAAAATATTTAAAACTAAACTATTCAATTGTATTACCTTTAATGTTGCTTATAGTCTCCAAATCTCAAATTTTTACAAGAAAAAAATGATATAATTATCAACATCAACAAAACAATTTGCCAAATGACATTTAAAAATAGGGGCCGCAATGGCAGATGTAATTTTTTGATCAGAAAACCGTTCCAACAACGATTCGGTCTAAATCTTGTACACAAATCATCAATCGGTCACTCATGCGCATAAATAAATCGGGGATTAGTCCACCAACCGTCCGTGATTTCTTGTTGGAACAAACCTAATAAATGCCAAAATTTGTTTAATAAACAAGTCCCCAAGCAACCAAAAACAGGTAAAACATTAGTTTATTATTCGTGAGGTAAAACAACCCGCTAAACTAGCATGTCAAAAGTCAGTCATAGTCTGACACTTTATTGCATTAAAGCAGGTTCCACACTAAAATACCTTAGACAAAAAAATAATACACACTTAAACTAACTCAAAATAATGGTGTTGGATAAAACTTTGTATGCCACTCGTGTGTTATGTTTTAAAAGTCACTTGAGAAATTATACCACTCGGCCTTACGGCCTCGTGGTATAACTTTTTCTCGCGTGACTTATTTTCAACATAACTAGTACCATAAATAACTATTATTTGACTCGATAAATGTTAAATAATGTTAACACTAAGTACTCTAAACTATAAACTTTAGTTAACAAACACCTATAGCAATTTTTATTTATATTATAATAAAATTATTTATTTAAAGACGAATATTCGTAAATACATGCATATATGATAACTAAACTAAACTAATTCTTCAATCGAGAATGAATTTTTTAAATAAATACAAGAACATGTACTTATCTAGAATGAAATAAAATAATAGAATAAGAAATTTAAAAATGAAGCCAACAAATAAAAATATACAGATTAATATATACCATACTATATAAAATAAGGCAAGACTACATGACACCAACAAACAGCTGTCGCTGAATCGAGCTCTGATAAACACCAAAATAATCAACCCACTTTAAACGCTGGCTTGCAAGTCTCAAAATTATGTTGAGCAGAATAATTGAGGACATCATTAATTAATAATTAATTAGTTTCGAAAG
The DNA here is from genome assembly GCA_016904865.1 of Pissodes strobi. Lineage (NCBI taxonomy): Eukaryota > Metazoa > Arthropoda > Insecta > Coleoptera > Curculionidae > Pissodes > Pissodes strobi. The sequence goes on along the minus strand of MU184695.1, from coordinate 106,469 downwards.
ATGGTATAATAATACATATTATTAAACTTTAACATGCAATCCTTACATTATTTTTCAAATGTACTAAAGCAATAAAATAATAGAATCAAAATTGCAACCATTATTTTACTTTCTCTATCAAGAGTTTAATAAGATACAGGTAATAAATGAGTTACTTCCTCACACAAATATGGTTGTCGAGATAACCCGCACCGTGTCGGCCAGTTTGTGTTTTCAAGTATATGGAGGTTGTTGGTTTAGGAAGGTTGCTTTTAAAATTACCATTTGCGTTTATTGAGTCAGTGCACGTTGAGTGATAATATATTTTTTAATATTGTAAAAAAAGAACGTCTCCAGGTAAGTAGAAGATACGATATAAAAGGCTTATAAAACAAAGTCTGCAAAATAAAACCGAGCAAAGTTTAAAACACCCTCAAACTTTAATAACTATACTTACACAATGATTCGCCATCCGTTAGTTTAGTTAAATGTTTAAGGTTTACTATAGAAGTACTAGAAATCTCGTTAAACTTTTGTATTTATTAACACGTATATTCAAAGCCAAATTTCCAATTCAGTGATTTAAAGTTTTCACGGGTGCAATTTGATCATATGACCATTTTTTGAGTTAGTTGATTTCACATATGAGATCAATTTTTAAATTGTGAGTTTTTCCTTATCTTTTCTCAGATTAGACTAGGTTTTGTTCAGTTTTTAAGATATTCTTTAGACACACAACTGATGACTTCTATTTCAGTTTTACTTTTAAAAAATAATTATTGTAAGTTACAAGTAAGAAAATACTACTATTCCATCTCAAATATTTTACCCTTCGCATCATTTACTATGTACAGAGAAACAAAATATTTAGTATATAATATATATAATATATTTTTCCAAGACTGGCTTGAAAATGGTTAAAATGGTTTTCACACGCCAATAGGTGTGCTTGTGCATCACAAACCAGAAGTGAAGCTTCATTCGCACGAAACAGAAATGTAGAACAACTTCTATACATATAGGTATAATATTTCTTGAATATTGAATAAGTGTTATAAATAAAATAATATGTTTATTTTATGAAAATTTACTGAGACGAACGGTAGAACATACTGTACATCTTTATTGTACGCAAATTCGCTCACACGAATGGTAGAACATACTACACAAAGCCGCGGCTCGTTCAGCGTTATCGCATGCTTGATCTGAATTGTGGACGGGCCAATATCAAAATTAGCCTCGCCAACATCGCTCTCCTTCTTTTTCCCCCCTTATAAAATAGTACCCAAGCCTACTATTACTTACCGCTACTGCGGCGCTGTTGCTCTAAGAGTAGGTCTTTATCGTGGAAAATCGGCACTTTGTTTTTAATAACGTGACAGAAAAATAACATTTATTAGAAAATAGAGCATGTCAAAATATACATTTTTCGCTTCAAAGTATACCGTACAACCGTTTAACATATAGACATTTATAATACAAAACTTGAATCATAATGGAAACATAACAAAAATACGAGTGTTGTACCTATTTTCCTCTAAAAACTTTATCTTAACTGGGCCCTATGTCACTACTTCACTCTCCACTTCATATTGTTCACGAAATCAGCGGTACTACCTTTTGCCGCACACGCCGACGACGTCGCGTAGCCGGCACTCGCCTAGAAGGAACTGGCCGCCATGTTTATGAAAAGCAAGTATCCATTCATTTGAACCCAAATATTTCATTCCATGCGTAAGTAAATAAACTCATAGTCGTACTCTGCCAACATTATTTTAGAAAAGTAACTACTTATTTTAACTATTTCTATTACGCATGTTTAAAGTGCCGTGAGTTAATAGAATACGATGTCTCGCGCTTCGATCCCCATCTTCATTATTTTCATTCATTACTTTATCTCCTCTTCACGTTATTATTTCTAATGTTGGCATGTAAACATTTGGTAATTTATGTCTATTATTTTTATATGTATTTGGCCGTATCAGAGATTTTGTAACTTCTGTAACACGTTCACCAGCTTACCCTCCAGGTACAGCGCGATTAAAGAAGTTTCACTTGAAACAGTACCTACTATACTTTTCACACGAATTGTGATTTTTTCTATGTATTTTTGAGAAATGAAATTCTACTATTTGAATGAAACCTCAAAAAATCCGCAAGTTTAAAGTAAAAATAATAAAAAATGCAGGTATTAAGTCAAATCCACTGAAATACAATTTCATGCAATCGCAGAAAAAGTATAGTAAGCAACACATGTAAAAATAACTTGTCATACTCCTGTGATTTATGACTATGATATTAGAAGCATACTCTAAATAAGAAAATCGTCAAACTTAGCTTACCAAAATAAACATCTGGATTCTAATTAAACTGTTTATTAAAATATTAGCAACTTTCACATACCCTCCAAAGACAATTAATTCTATCTCAAATTAGTTTGAGGTTATGGTGTCGCTCATAAACCAATGAGAAGATTTTCTATAATATATATCATCTAGATTATCAGACTTAAACCAAAGCAAAACAAGATAGTAAGTTTTAAACTATGTCCTATAACATTAATAGTGCCCAATTTCCATTTTGAAATAATTCCAACTAAGCGTTGGCTTTTTAAAGGTCTGACTAAATGCAGTCAACCACGAAACACTATAAATAGAAAATATTTTACTGAACTAACTATATTCTAAATCAGTTCCATAGCAGCGAAAATATTATTAGACCAATAAACAGTTACTAAAAATATACTGAATCAATAAGATAACCTATGAAGTAAATAAGTTTATATGTAGCCAGTAAATATCTACTGGTGAAAACGAAGTGAGCTCAATTCGATACCGGTATCATGGCAAAAATGTAGTTATGTGAAACAAATTACTGCCATGAGGCTTACAGCCAATTACAGTAAAAATAAATCAATTAATTATCATAATACTAGTAAAATGAATTCTCTACTCGAGACAATATCAGACAGGATAATGAAATAAAGAAGTATTTTTAAAGCACTTATTATAAAAGACAGAAATAGATATCATACACGATATTAGATAACGTACTGCTGGTTATCGCTAAGTTTGATAAGCAAAAATGGTAAGTTCAATAAATAAAAACGAGAAATAACGGTAATAGATACTATAGAGAAAGCAAACGACCGGCAAGCAAAATAATACTAGATGTTAATTAAGGAAATATTGGACCTCAAAGACTGCATTTTATTATCGGGTTCTTAGTAATATTTTTTTATACGTTCCGTATATCTGGACAACGTTTTAATATGATTCAAATTAGTGAAACTCAAGAGGGTTTTTGAAGCAAAGGGATCACTCTACCTAAATCCAACATTAAAAATACATCGACAGTATAAACGGTAAAATTATAAGATTGCGAATATAATAAATAGGCCATCCCTGAAGCCTCGGATAGATATCAGTGCTCCTTGTACTACTGTTATATTTATTCATACCTAGTGAATTTATATCATACATGCAAATTTACAAAATTTTACTAAAAAAGCTATAGTAAAGTGGCTACTTAGAAAAAAATATTCATAAACCTTAAGTATTTATTTTGATGCCTTTACAAGCTTGCGAAAAGATGGCGTACTTTCGGAACAGTTACAAGAAATATGGCAAGATGCAATCCTGTAACTCGCCTTTGGCGATCAGAGATTATAAATGATACTGACAGTTGGACGCATGGCACGGGGGCAACTAAGCACAACTAGGCGTGCCCAAAATCAAGAAAAAAACAACTTTAAAAATATTTTCATTTTTAACTGACGCGTGCGCACTCGTCAGAAGGGTTTGTAACCCCTGATCGCTAGAGGCAAATATCCTGTACGCTCAATACGAATATGCGTCCCCCGCTATGGCTTTTTTTTTGGGTTACTTTCCTAATCTGCCGTTGATGGTCCACGTCCCACAGTGGCTGTCCGTGGGGTTACTTCTCTAATCCACCGTTGCTATTCCGCGTCTCAATATGGCTGCTCTTGAGGTTAGTTTTCTAATCTATCGTTGCTGTTCCGCGTGATCCCACTGTGGCTATCCTTAGGGTTACTTTTCTAATCGGAAACACAATTATATTGTAGTATAACGTACCCGGGCCTGTTCAACATAGTTGAATCAGATAAGTAAAATTGTGCTTTATCTTTATTTTGCCAATGATCGTCAAATTAGATTAAACAGAAAACCAAGCCCTACGTTGTGTTATTATTACATCTTACACAATTTTTAATTATTCGGATTGCGCTTCGACTAAACACAATTAGGGAAATTTGAGGGAAAGGTGCGTCATGTAAATTAAACCACAGATTCCTAATAAGCCTAATTTATTAAAGAAAAGCGTGCCATACTCCGCCTGGAATTCACGAGGGAAAAGAGCATGGCAGAGAAAACCTCGATCCCGATTCCTAAACCGAGTTATGCTGAACAACCTTTATTAGATAACAATTAATTAAATTACTGTCTCACGCACCGCAATTTGTCGTTCCACACTTGTGACAATACTACAATACATTCAAAACTGAAGAGTTTAGGATTAGTTAGCCAGACGTCGCCAGCAGGTACTGAGGTCCCATACGGGAGGCTACTCAGCTATAGTTGCAAATTGAGCCAATATCTCTAGTAAGACCTGCAGGCCGATTAATATATATTTCCTTTGTCATCGCTTAGCGATTGATTATATTATGTATTATGTGATTGAATAGTATTTCTCTTGTAGGCTGTAAGATTATAGGATACGGAAGAACGATTCAAATAGCTTATACATTCACTGTTGCTTATTACTAATAGTCATTTCGATATAATATATTTCAATTACGACTATATGGTTTTATTCTGTGTAATTGTGCACAGGCTACAGATCTTTTATCATTTCGGGTGCTTATAAGCAATTGGCATCAAGTCAAAATCAAGGTTACAAATTAATGTTAATTTAAATTTCACATAGGTTTCATACAAAAGCAAATCATGGAAAATATAACATTTGTTAAAAGAACGACCCAAGGTGCCTTGCTAGCAAGCTCACGATTTATAGCTAGGATATTCGCTCAGTCAGGGGAGGAAAATGTTAGTGGATTCATCAAGTCCCTTACTTACATTACAATCACAGTCATACGAAAACTAAAATTCCAGCACGAAAAGACAGGAAACAATACACAGTGTTATTCACAGCATAAAACGATTTCATTAAATATATACACTGGTTATACCATCAAATATAAATTATCTATGAGAATAAATGAAATATTTGTGCAAATTATGTTTATAACAATATCAAAATATATACACATGTTGTGCCATCAAATATGAATTATTATCAATGAGAATAAAATAAATATACTTGTGCAAATTATGTTAATAGCAATATCAAAATATATACACACGTTATACCATCAAATATGAATCATCCATGAAAATAGATGAAATATTTATGCAAATTATGTTAATAACAATATCAAAATATATCCA